>CAJNOQ010002931.1:0-22100 GCA_905250885.1 Didymodactylos carnosus | reverse complement strand
AACCAAAATTAAGAAAACAAAAATATTCACATGAACATATGAGTGAGCATTATTCAACATTAAGACTTCAATCCTTACCTGTTGTCATAAAACGTTTTCTCGTCAAACTTATCATAACAAGTCTTGAACATCAGGTAGTCGTTACTGCCCAGCGGAAACAGTTACTTAACTCACTTCAACTTCACAACGCTATCCGATAATTCAAAACAAAGCACCAAAAGATGTTGTGTTCAACATCTTATTGGCGATAGTCTTGTTAGTAATCTTGAATCCCACGCATTTCAATACTGACACCACTCAGATACACACACGAATACGTTTTAATAGGAGAATTCATGGTGCACCAACTGCCATTCATCGTGGCGATTCTCATAAATTAATTAAAGCGGTTGATACATTAGCATTCATGGTTCTTACCAATAACCTAGAGGAAGAACCAGCAGTACATGTATTATTCAAAACTCCAGGTTTTAATTGATGCTGTTCGAAAGTACTATCCGAATAAAAAAATGTCATTTGTTAAAATATCAGTAAGAAAAAAAACAATGTTTTCGAACGAATCATATTATGAAAGATGTGGAACTTTCTAATGCTGATCTTGATAAAATTGTAAACAATAATAGCAACACAGAAATTGTCGATTCTCTGACAACAAGTCAATGTTGAGCGATGGTAACTGGTGTTTAGGTAACTTAATGTTACTCAACGTCTCGAAATGCTCTCCAATAGGATGTTTGTCTCCAATAGTCCGGGAAAGGCTGACAATTATCAGTTTACTTTAAGTTTTATGATAGTGACTTTGTAAATAACAATACCCGTCTAGCATCTGCTCAACGCTTAGCGGCACATATGATCGCACGGAATTTTAATAGTACAGGATGTAACCTAGTGAACAAATTAAACCTTTCTCTGCTCTTGATGAGACGTAAATATTTTCGGCTCGTTCTCTTTTTCAAAATTTTTAGAGAATTCTCCCCTCTCTCTAGATTAGGCATCATCAGACATAACCCAAAAAGACAATCGAATCGTAACAATCTCCAGTCGAGGTTCTTTTTGCTCGAACTCAGACCATCCCCAGCAGTTTTTTCTACAAACTGCTCGTAAGTGGAATACCACCCTTCCTGAGGCTGTAGTGAGCTCTCTCGCCATTAAAGACCTCAGAATTCGTTTGCGACAACACCTGCAAATATGATTGAGGTAGTGTAAAGGTGGCAAAAGATCTTATAGATGCTAAGCACTTTTTTTTGCTTTCCTGACAATATGATTTTGTTCTCGTTTTCATGTTACGTTTTTGGTGAAAGTTTTAATGTAACATTTCTTGAATTAATTGCCAAAATAAAATAAAACAATTTTCATTTTACAAACTGTATTTCGCGTGACATAACTGAAATTCTATCTTTTCAAATCCACTTCCAGCTAAAGTTCGATGCGATCGTCCAGTCAAATCAGTTACGTAAAAGCAATTTCCTATCGTCAAGGTGCTAATCATTATATAACAACAAATATGGCAGTTTCCAGGAATAGATGTCATAAAGAAAGATGGTGGAAATCGATGAATTAGACCAGATGATTACGCGTGTAATGCACAAAATAAGCTAAAAGACGAAAAGTACAGCTACTTTTAGCTCATTCTCCGTCTTCTATCTCAGCAAGTTGCCCTGACTGTTAGGGCGGTTATATGAGTGCCTGTGTGTTGCAGTTGAATTTTGTAGCAGTTGCTCCCTCTAGCTCTGTAGCAAAAGAAGTTCAATGGAATATCTGATTTTGCTTGGCTTTAAGAGTGCAAAAATCTCTTCCGTTTTTTAGGACTTTGCTTGAACAGTACCTGAAAAACGAAGAAGGGTTTATTACGCTGATCAGAACGATATTTCAAAATACGCTTGACGGTATTTGAAAGGTATTTTGAAGATTGAATTTTTTGATCGTCAAATGAGTTATTAAAGAAATACCTATCTTTCTTAATTATAAACAACTATATTGGTTATGCTGCTCTATGTAGAAATGCTTTATTGTATGAAGCTAATTTGTGAGGAATGCAATCATCATGCTATTCACAAACCCAAGTATGTCGTCTCTAAGATGATATTATGTTTAATACATTTGACCTTATTATACCATCAATTGTCTTGTTCATACTCGGGTATTTAGCAATAAAAAGCTTAGATGGTAGATCATACGAAAAGAATGAGCAGATTAAAAAACGGGAAGTATGATGTTCATTTTGGGAAAAACTCTTGGATTTTGTTAAGATCGGACTGTTCTTTTATAACAGGTGGAAGTGATCCTTGAACTAATGAAACAAAAAACGAAGTTATGATATTGTCTTAGTCTAAATTAGCTTTCTTCTTAAACAAGGATGAGTTCTAAATTCTTACGTCTTTTTGGGTTCAACCCGAATGACCATTTTCTGTATTTACTACTGACAATCATAGATGTGCGAAAGTCGTTTGGACTTGAAAAAATAGATTTTGCATTATGTAAAAATTAATGGTTTTTAGAAAACCTATAATGAGGTCTTGGAAAGACAGCACTACTTTGACGCTAATTTCACAATTCTAGTTTAGACAGAATAAGAATTGTGCAAAATTTGAGCTGATTTGATCGCTATGAAAGCTTAGGAAACTCATTATGCTTAGCAGATATTCTTAAAAAACTTTCGTACCATGAAGAGCAACTCTTTTCCATTACAGTTAAGAAAGGCTCCATTTAGATTTACTCCAAATTTTGTCAGTTTATAGACACTTTGAAGTGCGTGCATATCCTGAAATTTTTCGGCACGCAGACGTTTTTTCACTGGAAAATAAAAGTTTTTGCTTTCTGCTATATTTTCAAAAAACTTCATAAAAAGCTAAACTTTCTTTATGTCCAAACATCATCTATAGTCCATACCGCGTCATCGCCGATATTGGAGATTCAGATGATAGTTTACCAACAGCAACAAATCTCAATTCGACTTGCACTAAGTAAATTTTGTTTTACAACCGCTACTTTCGTTACAAAAAAGCTCAAACCTTGCAAACTTGAACTAGTCCTTACTATGCACACAGTCCTCGAGACTGCCTTTCTGTAACAAAGTTTACTCAGTACAAATAAGTCAAGTTTAAATATTAAAATCGTTTTCTTTCTTTGTCCGTCAGAAACTCGCATGACTCAAAGAGTTTTGACAATGAATTTGTCCTTTCTCTAAGTACGTTAAAACGTTTATCACCTAATTGTTTCGGTGATATTCTACTTATATTCTCAACTATGTTGACAGAAAAGTTACAGAAAGGCAGTTTCGAAGACTGCGCGCGTAGTAAGGGCTAGTTCAAGTTTCCAAAGCGTGAACTTTTCTGTAACGAAGAAAGCGGTTGTAAAACAAAATTTATTTAAGAACTGATTTTCTTAATTCAATTTGATGTTCTGTCTCATTCATTATTCCTTATGCTAAGATCTTTTCTATTGTAGTTGAGTCATCACATAAATCAGGAAGGTCAAATGCAATCGATTTAGTTTTTATATCTGATTATTGTTGTCGCATTGTTAACATATTGTACTGACTGTGAAATAAAAGTTTGTACAGATTTGCGTAAAACATTCTCATCACTTGCGATTTTCGGTAATCAATTTGAAATAAAAAAACCTTCAGCGTAATTGACTAGCATTTGGTTCAGTCAGTAGTGGATCCAGCCTGCGAGCGGCAGCTCGTACCTTTTAACCAAAAAAACTGAATTACTGGTATGAATGTAGATCCAGGTGCACTGCTTTTATTTCTCAGCAAACGTGATCCCTGCCGGCTCAGAATTGGCGCAGCATCACGAAAATGGTACTGCATGTTTTATTGATTTTGAAAACACTATGATTTTTGAGAAAGAAACGAACTGCAGTAGAAGTAAAACACTAGAGACAGTGTACGCCATAGCCAGTGTAGGTTATAATCGATGCAAACAAATAAGTCGGCAACGGAAATCTCAGTCTCAATCAAACTCCATCTGAATTTCAGCTTCGAGAAATCGATAAAAATACTGATCGCGGTCAGTTGAGATTCAGACTTAATAGCGAATTTATAGGATGGAATCGCGATGAATGATCAATGCTCGGCTGTTATTATTGACCGGTGGGAAACAGCGCACAGTCGTGCAGTGGCAGCATTTACTTAAACAAACTGGCTGGGAATATCAACAAATTGTGGCAACTGAGTCACCAATTTCAGTTGTTATAGCAAAGTTGGTGAAGCCGTAAATCGGTGCCTATCCGATCGTATGTAAACTAATAATTAGCTTTTGTTATTTTCATCCATCGTACACTGGAATATAGCTGTTGATCTATGCACTATTACTTCAAAAGAAAAAGATTTTGATTCATAAATGAAAGAGTTTACAGTGATTTTTGAAATTCTTTTTTATAAGTTTGCGTTACGCCAAAGAGAAAAAGAGGATGATATTAACAATTAGAATATGGAATGTATGCAGCGAGACATAGAGATAACTGTCATTCTCTTTTCTGGCTCAATGAAATTTTGTTGAACTATCGTCATTTTACTCAGGAGAATCCACTCTATATGTGCTGCTAAAATTTTCTTCTCATTTCAAACCACATCAGCTGTTGTTTGTTCTTTTTTCTTTATTTTCGCAGTGGTTTCAACATCTTCTCTTTCCTTAATTTAGTTTTCTCTATCCCAGAATGAGAAAAGGACGAACTTTGTTTGTCTTCTTACAGCATTTGATCTGTTTTATTCATTTATAATCTCAGTTTTGCTTAAACTCTTTGCGTTTTATAAAAAACTGACTTATAGAAGTCCTGGTTCTCGAAAGCCTAAAAACTCTGCCCTACCCACTTTTTGTTTATTATGCAGCAGGTGAGTGTATTAATTTTTATTTTTTTTACATGACTAAGTGCAGAGTGACCAAAGTCGACTGATGAAAACTGCTTCTTTCTACCTTTTTTCGTTTATTCGTAGTAATTCGTTGGTTTGCTATTGAGGACTAGAGTGCGATACTCAATTTGTCGAACTCTGTTCCCTCCCTTATACTACAAGATTAAGAGGTCTTTCTTCACTAAATCGAAGAAGAAGAGAATCAAAGCAGAAAGAAAACAAAAAGAAAAGAAAAGGCTCACCAAATTTCTGGAAAATTCGTCTTTAGATTTTTTATTTTTTTTGTGGGCAATTCAATTTCACAACGAATTAGCTTTGATGCCGGTTCTGAGTAGATGTGTTGAAGAAGTATTCCTTTAAAGCACTAGGATAGGTGAACATGATGATATCGGCCTAGTATTTCAACAATTTTCCTGCATGAGCATATTTTTGAAAACCTCGTTTATCGCTTATTTTGAAGCCCAGAAAATTCTCTATGTACTCGGTATGAGCTTTGCTCAAGGACTTTGAAATCGGACGAGAAATTTCCGGAAAAGGATAAATGGCTTTTGTTGAACTGGTGGCGAAAAGTGAAAAGTAATTTTTGTCTGAAAGACACGAGAAGGAAGTTTTAAAAGTGAGAAGTGTTGAAAAGTGAAAAGCGAAGCATTTGCGATCATTTTCACTCAGAATCGTATTGGGCCATTTTCTAGCAGAAACCGTTCCCCGTCCTTTGTGCCAAGACTATCGCGCCATAGGTTAACCGATATTCATTAATATATATAAGGCACTCATAGATGCTGGATTATACAACATTACTGATAAAGATGTGAAATTTGCCATTTAATTAAAGATCATACACTGATTACATATACAAATAGGATCCCAACAATTCTTAAACTTTCAAAGTTTGTCTAGCGTCTTTGTTGTACCAATTACTGGTGCAACCACGTTCATTTGTCGAATAGTGACTAACGTAGTCAGTTTTCTGAATAGTTCAGGAAAACTCGCTAGACAAAAAAACGGATAGAAAATGAGAATAAAATTAGGTGAGTAACTAATAACAAGAGCCGAATCGGATGTTAATGACCAGAAAACTTCGAACAGTGCACAGATATAGCCTATATTTGCTGGTACAGAACAGAGTGCATATAATAAAATAATCAAGGATAGTTGGATGAGCATTTTTCGATCACGTTTCCATTTGAATGTTTTCTGTTTCATACGACGTTTTTGTAGTATAACACGTAAGAACAGCACAGCTGATGAGATGAAAATGATGGCGAAGGGTATTAGCGAATTTAGAACAACGTCTAAAGTTGATAATATGACACTTGATGATGCATAACATGGGCTACCGCATGAAAGTTTATCGAAAGAATAACGATTTTGACATTGATAGATGTAGATAACTGATATATAAAATAATAAGGGGTATATAATAGATATTGTTATTGGTAGATAATGACAGAGAATTTTTTTGTACTTGACCTGCATTATATGAGGATTAAAAATTAATAAATGTCGTTCAATGCAAAAGAATACCATCAAATAAACATTAATGGCTAATATAGAATATTGATAAAAGTTGATAAATGAGCAATAAAAATTGAATGATGGATATACATAGGATGTGTACAGATACTGTTCAGAAATAGGCACAGATGTTGTAATAAAGAGAAAACTAATGAATAACAAAAGAATGATGACAGCATTATTCACAGATTTTCGTAGCTGACGATTAATTTTGAATTGATAAAATAGATATGTTGAACAAGCAACTGAAAATATTTGACATATGAATAAAATACAAAAGAATATTTTGTTGAAGGATGCAGACGATGTAGCCACTGATGTATCGGCAGTTTCATTACTTGTGCTTTTTACAGATACAGACATGATCATTATTTTATATATATTTTTTTTTATAGAAAAATTGTTACTGAAAGATTTCTCTTTTTTCAAAATTTTCGTGATGCTTACATTATATTTAACCGATAGATGAAAAACAGTGTCCTTTTATTCAATGGTTTATCATGTAAATAAGAAGAAGCACATCCTGCGAAACTAACTAAGGATTTAATAGAAATTATCATGCGGCGTAATTTTAGATTTTATAATCCATCTCACCCTTCGTTTCTTCACAGATGTCATCGTTGTGAAAGAAAAATTGTGACACTGAGAAGATCGCTATCATCGAAAGACATCATCCTAATTGATATAACTCATTTAAGTGTATAAAAATCTAGGCAAAAAAAACACAAAAAAAGGTAAAGCATCTCATTAGTGACGGAGCATTTTTATCGTACTGTGAAACAATCTTTTCTACTCTCACAGATTGATAAAAAGAGAAAATTGGTTAATATACAGTAAGTTTTAAATGGAATTGAGCTCTCAAATAAAACTAAAAGTCATTGATATAAGATGAATAAAGTCCCTCTAGTAATTACTACGGGAACAGCAAGCATATCTTATTTAAAAGTTCAATTATTTTTACTTAAAGAACTTTTTAATACCCTCTAGGCGAATTTTAGAGCGGGAAAAAAAGAGGTAGAAAACTTTATCTTCACAATGCTGAACAAGATTAAGAGGTCTTTCTTTACTAAATCGAAGAAGAAGAGAATCAAAGCAGAAAGAAAAGAAAAGGCTTACCAAATTTTTGCAAAAATTCGTTTTTAGATTTTAGATTTTTTTTATGGGCAATTCAATTTCACAGCGAATTAGATTTGATGTTTTTATCAGAAGATCATTTTCCATGTTATTTTGTTGTGGTTGTTGTTGAGATAATTCAGCAACACGCGGTAATCCAACAATGCTAATAACGCCATTATCATCCAATAAAAACTAAAGAATGAGTTTTAAATATATGTCATCATCTTTTAATGTTATGTAATTGCCTGAGCGTCTGCTTGAGTAAACTACTCTTAAAGTATCAGAGCTTTTTTCTTTAGATACATAAAAGATAGAACTTTTAAGTAATAATACTGTCTGTGTTAAAGTCATGAAATCTGATATTTGATAGACCAAGTACGCAGTCTGAAATTTGATTCCAGAACGTTTTGTTTGTTTTGAAATAACGTTGAGAATCAGACATAACTTTATATAATTTAATATCTCGAGTTACGTGCTCAATGCTAATTCGATACCCAGCACGACGATTGTTATATGTAAGACGCTGTTGTTCTGTCAGTCCTGCTCGCCGCAGTTCATTAGATCAATAAAAATAAAAGTATGACAGCTTACATCAAATAATCAACTGCTGAAATAATTATTTAATAATTATGTCTGAATTAAAAGTAGAGACTATTATATAGTTATAATATTTCACTATCTATGTAGAAATTTTGGTAAGGAATTTACTGATTTCATGGAACTGCTCTGCTTACTTAAATGGTGTTAATATAGGTGGCTTAGTTGCAAAAGCTTTGTCACCTAACAACCACGTTCCTTGTGGTATTGGACACAACTGAGCTATACGAGCATGTGTGAACATTCTCGCATCATGTGTGGATTCGTAATATCCAGTTTTATAAAAAATAAAACGACGATCTGTTGAGCAAATGTAAATACTACTTAAACAATGATATTTCACCTTCCCAGAATAATAACGTCTTTGTCTCCTAACTATAATAAAAAGCATCATTAAATGTTTTATATTCAGATCTTATTGAACTACTACTATTTAATTAGTACAATAGTACTACGTAGTATTAGAGTAATTTATTATTACCTGGCCTTTGAATCCTATGACGAGTACCATCTATATATCCACATGTATTGCCCAGAACAGGGTCATAAATAGCTTTATCCCTTAATTCAGCTAATGATGGCCAGACTATTGGTCCAAAAGTAGACGACAAAACTGGAATAAATTGGCGTATCAAACGTTGAATTTTTCTTGGATGTATATTGAATTGAGCATACGTGGCAGAATATATGCTTCTAGTATAAAGTCGATGCATCTAGATGTAAAGATGGAAGACGAAAAGAGACAAGAGGTGGACGGGAGGGGAGGAGGCAGAAGATGAGAGTGAGCCGCTTCCATCTTTACATCTAGATGCATCGACTTTATACTAGACTCATATATTTTGTCACCCCTCGAATTGAGCACTCAGAGCTTGTGCGGTTGGATAGTGACGTAGCCAGAAGAGCAGAAGAAATAATAAATTTTTCTTAATTAGTCGAACATGTCTTTTTTGCTTTGTCATCTTTAATTTATTCATAGCTCTAGCATAAAACTTTGGTACAATATCTCAAATGATCCTGGTGTTAAGCCAGTTAAACATATAAACTGATATCCTCCGTTAATTGTTCTTGAGTATACGCCTATCATTGTACCAAAGTGATTTAGACTAAAACACTGACGATAACGTGGAATCTTTTTTAAAGCAATCAGTAAATTAGCTTGTGCTATCGCTCCGCTAGTAAATGACATTAATGTAGCTGTTGTTGTCTTAAAAATCCTAAGTCCTGATATTATCAATATAATATATACATATACGACAGCAGATAACTGCTGTGTGGCGGAGAACATCGTTGTTTGAACAAGATGTATTATTTTTCTAATTTTATTTATTTTTTTTAATATAATGACGTATGATGTTGGATGAATCCATTTTATTAATAATCAATTATTATCTAAAAACTTCTTGTAATGAATAAACACTGCTGATGCACTGAGATCTGCTTTGGTGCTCTATTTTTCTCGTTTTTAGATAAAATATAAATTATGTGAAAGAAACGGGCAACTTATATATACTGGCTCATATTGTGCATTATATATACAATTATTAATACAAAAATATATTAAAGATGAGTAAAAAAGTCAGAATAACGTCTGAAGAAGCTAAAGGAATATATGACTGTCAAATTCGCCTTGGTAATAGATATAGAGATTATGTACAAATTTTGCGTTCAGATCAAAATATACCACCATCTGTTCAAAATTTATATCAAGGAATGTCAGATGTTAAAGCTACAAGTAGAATAATAAACTATCTCCAAGGTGAAGGACGAAAGTAATTGAATTGTCTTTCTTTTTTCTGAGACAAATCTGCTCACTTCGAATTAATTTCTGATGAATTAAGTTTCCTAAAATCTTATACAAATTTTCGGACGAAAGTACATTATCTGTAAGAAAAAAATGGTATATGCTTTCAGTTTCCAAATTTCTTACATTGTTAAATATATAGATAATAAAAATTGAAACTTGGAAAAAGTTATATACATAGACTTTTTATTTAGTTTAGACTTATAATTTATTTTGGTTACACATAACTTAAAATAATGTTTTTGTGAAAAACACATTATATTTATCTGTTTATCTTTAGGGCTGCCGAAATAAAAGCTAAACAACATTTAAATACACAATCATCTAATGCAACAGCTGCATATTTTAAACCACTTGTTGCACCTCGACGTGGTAAAACACGACGAGTTAATCTATATTCACGACCAATCCTTGATGTCTCTGAAGACTCATCACCATCACCATGTCTACTCAATAATGAAAATGCATATCAACAGCAGCAAGCAGATGCAAATGAAGATGAAGAAGGAAGAGGTTCAGAAGGAGAAGAGATGGACATTGATGATGAGATAATGTATCAACAACCGGTATTTGATGAATTACCATCAATTAGTGAGTTTCAGCCAATTCGGCGATCATCATTTGCTCAAAACCAAACATCATCTCCACCAGTCACAACACAAACCAGAGCCAGATCTCAGTCCAGTCCAATTCAACAAATTAATAGCTCAATGGTTGAAACAGTAGCAGCAACAACGACCAACTACCATCCTTCTCTCATTCATCAACCCCCTGGAGCAGAAGATGAGGAAGTTTTGATTAATTCGTTCGGATATGAAGTTAATCCACAGACATACCGTAGACGAGATGAAATTAGACGTCGTGAAGAAATAGAATTGGAAAGCCAAACACAATCTACTAAATAACAAAATGATATTTCGGCTTTATCAAGACAAACAGCAACAAGAATAAGGGAGTAAATAGTGATCCATAAACATTCAATCCCCCCTTTTCCTTCTTTTGATTTAATATAAATTTAAGTTTATTTCTTAATTTTCTTTAGTACAAACAGGAATCGAACCGATCTACTATCACCCACAAATAATCAACAAAATTCACCTCCTCCATCTGTTTCTCAGCCATCTACTTCTCAACCACCTCATCAGCCATCATCATCTTTACCTTCACAACAAGAACAGCAGCCATCAATATCTTATTCGGCACCAGCGGCTGTAAATCGGCCAACAACAAACAGAGGATCAACACTTAGGAGAGTAATAACCAGCGTCGAGGATTGGATGCTCAACAAAGGCGCAATACAAGTCTTAATGAGGCTTCTGTCGACCATCAGCAACAACAACAAACTCGTACAACTATTACAAATTTAATGAGAGACGCTATTGAGCGTTTCAATGATTTTCAGGAAATGGGACTGGTGATCGGTGATATTCTACTTATATTCTCAACTATGTTGACAGAAAAGTTACAGAAAGGCAGTTTCGAGGACTGCGCGTAGTAAGGGCTAGTTCAAGTTTCCAAAGCGTGAACTTTTCTGTAACGAAGAAAGCGGTTGTAAAACAAAATTTATTTAAGAACTGATTTTCTTAATTCAATTTGATGTTCTGTCTCATTCATTATTCCTTATGCTAAGATCTTTTCTATTGTAGTTGAGTCATCACATAAATCAGGAAGGTCAAATGCAATCGATTTAGTTTTTATATCTGATTATTGTTGTCGCATTGTTAACATATTGTACTGACTGTGAAATAAAAGTTTGTACAGATTTGCGTAAAACATTCTCATCACTTGCGATTTTCGGTAATCAATTTGAAATAAAAAAACCTTCAGCGTAATTGACTAGCATTTGGTTCAGTCAGTAGTGGATCCAGCCTGCGAGCGGCAGCTCGTACCTTTTAACCAAAAAAACTGAATTACTGGTATGAATGTAGATCCAGGTGCACTGCTTTTATTTCTCAGCAAACGTGATCCCTGCCGGCTCAGAATTGGCGCAGCATCACGAAAATGGTACTGCATGTTTTATTGATTTTGAAAACACTATGATTTTTGAGAAAGAAACGAACTGCAGTAGAAGTAAAACACTAGAGACAGTGTACGCCATAGCCAGTGTAGGTTATAATCGATGCAAACAAATAAGTCGGCAACGGAAATCTCAGTCTCAATCAAACTCCATCTGAATTTCAGCTTCGAGCAACCCATAAATCAAAAAAAATCAAAACGATTAAATTGAAATCTTATCAAACGTAGTAAACATATAAACTTACCGAAATATTGATAGTTCTGCGTGGTTGTTTTAATTGTTTGATTATAAATTCTGTTTTTGGAAAAATCTCATTGCATCTTATAGTTATTCATTCACAGGATTCTTTTACGAATGAGGTCAATTTTGCCTTGAGACCATACAAAGTACTAAAAGTATTTCGAATTAAGGAAACGAAATATTTCTCGACCTTTGTTCCGGATCATAAAACGAGAAAAAATAGTTCAATATGATCGAACGTTTGAAACGTCTTACAATCGTCTGTGTATTACTTTCTCAAAAAACTCACTCTCGCATGCGCGCACACCCTAAACATCAATTCTTATAAGATGCACGTAATGCAAACTTCAAGTGAAAGTTCACTTTTTACTCAATAAACATCGAAACGAGTTCAGCCCTTCAGGATATGGTCGATTTTCTCCGCTAAAGGTGACTATAAGGTCGAAAAAGTCGAAAAAGCATATTTGCGTTAATGGGTTTTTTAGAAACCCTTTTGGAAAATCGTAGGGTTTTGTAAACTTTTTTTAAGATCTCCTATAACTAAGATATAGAATAGCTTAAATACTCTATATTCTGAAGGTCCGAACTCGTACCGATGTTTATGGAGTGAAAAGTGAACTTTTTAATAGTTGAAACAGCTTGAAAACCCAAATTTTCGTAAAACTCAAATTTTAGTAGACTTTTAGAACTTTTTCTAAAAACAAATATTGCCACAAGACTCAGCATGATCGATTATCTATAGTCCATCCGTTTTGAAGGCTACCAATAGTCACCGGATGCCAGGCTTAGGGCTCACAAGAGATCCGACACAACACTCGAACCGCGAAAAACTAAGATCTTGCTTGACTTTCATGTTGAAGAAGATACCCTGGGCTATCATAGCATAGAAGAAAATCAATACAATCCTATTCAAACATTTTACACACGGCCTGGTTTTCGAAAGACCCCCTCGCTGTTTCTCTTAGGTTTTCAGTAAAAGCCGTTTTTCTCAGCAAGGAAAACGAATTTTGAGAATAGCTCTACATACTTTTAAAGCTGGAGTGTTGCCAATCTGATGGTGTGCGAATCATCGGTATAGCCCTTCACCCAAAACACTAGATAGATTTACAAAATGAGGTATACCCAGTTGACAGCCGTTGCTTCGAACGTCCATGGCGGACGACTGTGTACCTCTGAAATGAATTGAAAACCTTTTCTAAATCAGTTTTCAATGCTGATTCAGAAAAATATAGTTCGAACCTTCCATCTTCCAATACAAGCTCAAAAAGTCAATTTCATCATAGAGGACGGTTTTGGGTATTTTTGAGATCCTCTCAGTAATTTGAGCTTTTCTCCATGAAGAAATGGCTTTTAGAGGCTTGGAAGGTGTTATTCGTAATCAGCTCGTAGCTGAATCTGAATATGTATGATAATGCCAAAAAAATATTTCATTTGGAGTTTGCATTACGTGCATCTTATAAGAATTGGACAGGGATCTGGTAAGGATCTTGCCAGCTCTTATCTCCTTTTGGTAAGAATCTTATCCGGTTCTTACCAGATTCTTATATAGGTGACACGAAAGTAATACTAATTTCGTAAGGATCAGATCAGAGTCGAGTGAGAATCTTATAAGAATTTCATAAGAGGGATAAGAGTTCTTATCAGTTTCTTATTGCATTCTTATTAAATTTTTATAGCAAAATATTGTTTGACCACTCGTGATGATTCTCTCAGCAATTTTCTTGCGTTTTAAACAATAATGAACAAAGAAAGACTTTTCAAAAATACCGGTCCGGTCAGGGTTCGAACCTGGTGAGTTGTTCATGACAATCCGCGGGTTCTTCTATTGAGATACTGCGGACACATTTATATATAAACACCGCGTCTTTATATTCCATCACAACATCTTTTTCAACTTTGAACTTCTGTTATAAGTGGTGATAGTATTGTATGGAAATGGTGTGTATCACGATGGAATATAAGTTAGTGCACAGAAATTTTAAGTTTACGATAGTGGATTGTAGAAATAAGACTGCGTTGTTAGAATTCTTTGGCTTTAACAAAAATTTACGAAGAAAAAGTTATTCCTATGAAATGTTACTGGAACGAAATGAATAGAGAATAATTCTTGTAAGGATCTAATAAAGGATTCTTATCACTTTCTTATGAAATTCTTGTAAGATTCTTACTCGATTCTTACGACATTCGTGTAACTTTCGCGCCCCTTCTCATATAAGAATCGCATAAGATTCTTATCAGAAATTTCAAAAAACCTTTGTCTACGTTATTGTTTTTACGTGACGGCAAATTCAATGGTATGGTTGACTTTAACCATAAACATTTGTAGGGATTTTCATGAGAATTCAAAGAACACTTTGAAGGAAATAAAAAGCTTAAACGTGTGTACACGTGATTCTAGAGCCAATTATTGACATACAGTAGTAACTCAACACAATTAGATCAGACGACGATCATCCCATTTTCTGTTTGACAAATATATACGTCGTTCCTCTTATCAAATATGTAGCTGATATCCAAAACATCCAAAACGTCACATATTCGGATGACAGCCAAATGAACATCTTTTTTACAAGTGTGAATGATCTCATAAAGCTGATGTAAAGTAATTGAAGTAGGTCTCTCTTGTGAAATAGTTGCAGTTTGAGTTGGAGAAGTGTTTGTGTTTGTTGCCACTGCTGAGTACAGAATTTCCGACCTACTACGGGCGCTACGAGTGCCAAGTAGACTACAGTTATCAATCATCTGCCTATCTGACATCCATGGTACCCACATAACTGTGCATCGGATTCTAATGTCGTTCACGCCTTAGAAATTACAGTAGATCGCAGAGGCAGGAAAGAACCTACGCGTGGTTATAAAGCCTGGTTGACAAAGCACTGAAGACCTATACTCCTGAAGCTCTCAGCTCATATCCGGTAACGTCATTGTACTTTCTTTGGAGGTTTAGAGCTTCCTCGACCTTCTGCGCTGCTCCGTTGAACCGTTTCGCGCACAACGAGAGCTCATAGACATCACAAAACTAATAATCAGTGAGTGTGGCCTCGGCCGGACAATTAACGGCTGCTCACAAACTGCGTTGTGAGCCAGAGGAGATGTAGTATTTTCGCTTCCTACTGAGGTAATCATCTCGACTGTGCCCTCACGTTCAGATTGTTATTACAAAATCCAGAGATCCAAGGCCTGCCCTTGTTCATGACCGTACCACAATCATAACCGAACATCATCAACCTAGTTTATGGTCTTTGCAGACCTGTAGTTTAATGTCATTGCGGATGAAAACTGTTGAACGTGGATTTTCACCGAAAGCTCGGTTTTGGTAAAAAATAATTTGATTCGGAACCAGCCGAAAGATACACCATTGAATGCAGTTTCTCGCGCTGACCTCGAAAATGTCATTACTTTGCCTTAAAAGTGCTTTGGCAGTTAGAAAAATAAGACAAACCTTTGAAAACCAAGGTTTTTTGAGAATCCTATATCTCAGTCCCGAAGCATTTGTGCATCTCTAGTAGACGCGTCATATAGAGAAGAATTATCTCTGAAAGTTTCAACAAAATTGGAGCTGTGGAAAAATGTGGAACTCTACTTTACTGAAGACACCTTTTTGGATAAACCTACAGTGCAGAAAGGAAAATTATTTTACTGGAAAAAAGAAAAAAGAAAATTTTTTTACGAATCGGTAGAGCAGATGTTCTACTTTCAGAATATACACATTTTGTTAGTCCACTATTCCTACCTTTTCTGAAAAAAATGAATTTTTTCCGAAGTCGCTGAAAAACGGCTGAAAACGTCCTTAGTCAGCGACAAAAATTTTAAGAGTATACGTATTTTGTTACCCTGAATCGAATTGCCCACTCAGTTTACTGAAAATCAGCTCAGTAAAGGGTTTCTAGAAAACCTAGGTTTCTAGCGGTCCAAACTTAGAAATTGTCGAAAATCCTTTTTTAAAGGATGCCAGTCGATAGAGCATATGTGACAACTATGTTTGAACACATTTCTAAGTTCAGTTATGTTTCCTTAGCTGAAAAACAGAGAAAATTGCTTTTTCAATCAGAACAGGACTTGGTGGTTTGGAAACAGAGTTTTGTATAGACTTTCAAGTATCCTCTATAAACCTACAATATTAAATTATTTTTCTGGTCAGTTTCATTTTAGGTCATTTTTTCTTCAAAACCGGTATGGTACACAAATCACCAGAATCACTCATATACTTGTAAGATATTTAGGTATAAAGATCTTTGCATTGTAGTAAATGATTAAAAGAGAAATCTTTCTGATAATGTGGCCTCTCCGTGCCGTACACAAAACTGTGTATATGAATGGATTAAAAATATCATAATTAGATGCCGTAAAAACTATTAGAAAGAGAAAACCAACTTTTCTGTATACATTACTGAAAAATTTTACCTCATGGAAGTGGCCTAGTAAACAAATGTTCTTGTTCCATGAACAAGAAGCACAAAGACTTTGCTGATGTTTGATAAAAAAGAGATAGTTCGATAGTTCAAACACAGGTTTCGCGCACCTTTTTATGAATTGCTTTTATTAAAGGTTTTTTTTAACAATGCCGGAAAGACTCCTTGGTTTTAATCTCTTCGCCTTCACTTCAAGTCAGACGACCCAGTGGACAAGGAGCGAGATTTTCCCGGTTGGATCAACGAACAGCATCCAATGCAAAAGGACACCGCCGTCGCTGAAAACGGCAAACCAGCTGTAATTGATCAAGTTAAGATTTAGAGAGAGAGAAGGTGTCTCATTTATTTCACTGGTCTTCTGAAACCTTAAATTACAATTGCATCCCGGTCAGACAATACGAAGCAAAAGGAAAAGTAGAAAGAATCAACGACTATCAAGGAAAAGCAACGACAGATAAGAAAGGCGGTGCATCCTATGGAGTCTATCAGTTGTCTTCCAACATATTTGATGGAAGCTACGAAGGCTTTGATCAAAAGAGGAAGCAAGCAGACATAAAAAAGTTGGAAAGTTCAAGACTTTGGAAGTATTTGAAGTTAGCAGATTCAAAGATGAATTTAAAGGTAAATTGTTTCGCTAATGAATGACTATTAGAGCGGACTCTACAGTCATTGTACCACTTGAGAGTGACTTCATCAGGAAATCGAGCTTGCTACGGCAAGTCGATAACGCCTTCGAAAATAAAATTCTTTTTAAGCACGATCTTTGGTGTCTCTGTACAAAGTTGGCCATAAATCAAATTTTACGCCTCAGAAAAAGATTTCTTTATGAAGAAATAAATTGTTTAAAAAAAAGGTACCAACAAATTTTCTTGAAAAACTGAAAATTTCCATCTTTCTTCTTCTTTTCACTGTAACAGCATGATTTTAAATCGAAGCTTTTTGAACTATACACTATTATGATTTAAGATGATCTAAGATGTCGTTTAGATCCGCTTTTGTCGCGAACACTTCAGGCTACATATCTATGAAAAAACTCCATATATTTCTATATCAGTTTTCAGAGAACCGAACTAGTTTTCAATAGGTGAGCAAATTCACACTATGTCACGCAAATATCTTTTATGTGAAATACGTTTTGAACTCACTCTCACACTCCCATCACAGCCCCCAAACGCCCACCATACACTCGCCAGAAATACCTAAATTTGTATTATGCAAAATTTGCGGAAGAGTCGGTTCGCAGAATTGTCGTGTCACGCTTTAAATCTATCTTTAATAACCGATCTCCAACAAACAATGGTTAGCAAAATTAATAAAACAGATCTTGTTATATAACAATCAATAGCCGATATTATTAAGTCAAATAAAAGCAATATGCGTGATTCTGCTGAAGGCATTGTTATATTATTACATCCGGTTAACACACACTCGTTTGGTACAGTATCGGTTGATTGCAGATGAACGTTTACTGTTCAAGATAATGCATAGTGTACTTGATGACTTACAGTATAGTTACAGTCCATTTTAAGCATTTGATACACGATGAACTAATTTGAATAGTTTTGTTCAATGCCAGAAAGAGAGGAATAACACAAACTGATAAACTTTTAGTATTATTCTAACCACTTTAAATATTTATTTTAATGCAATAGCATTTAGATTCCACAAATTTGCATAAATTAACTTGAGCTAACCCCTGACAGCTGTTTGGGGGTCGAGTTGGACCCACCGTGCAGTTTTTTGTTTCATACTCGGCAGTATTCTTCTCTTTTGAGCTGCTCTCTTTCCTAATCGTCAATCTTCTATCCGAGCACACTACCCATATAAAGTCTCGTGAATAAGTCTTACGGACAAAAAACTGAGTGTGGGTCCGCAGAGACCCGATAACAACCATAGTGTTATATTTATGATTCCAGCCGTGTCAGAGCCGCCTTCTATCGTGGTCTTGGTAGAGCAACCATTTCTGAAGAAAATAAGTCGTCCCCGAACTCTCTACAACATTTCTTCGTGAAACAGCATTCAATTTACGGAAAACCCCAAGGGTCATATTTTTTTGTTTTCCGTTGAGTTCTACTTGTATGCGGTCTTCCGTAAACTGAATGCTGGTTCACGAAGAAATGTTGTAGCGAGTTCGAAGACGTCTTATTTTCTTCAGAAATGTTTTCTTTACACCATGGAGCTATTTGCAAGACGTTTCTGGACTGACCTCGAGGACTTGGTTTTCTGATATCTTGGTTTGCCGGAAACCCGGGTTTCATGAATTTGATAGAACCTCTGTATACAGCACATCAGATCGAAAATTCTTTCAGCTGTTCAAATCTTTCTTCAAATCTGTTCTAGCTATTATGGTCGCCGAGAAAAATGAAAAATCAAGATAGCAAATAAGTTTCGGACCCACTATCAGTTTAAGCTGCGAAATATTTAATACACAAGCATCGCTGTGACGCTTCGTTAGGTTTCCTATTAGAACATATTGTAGAGTTTTCCAAGGCGCCTCGAATGATGTATGAATGATTAGAGACTTCTATCTGTGAACGAAACTATAATAATTTTTATCTACCATTTGGGTTAAAATCGAGATGCCTGTCAAGTAGTTGTCCAGTACATCTATGAAGGCAAACTTTTGAAACAATGTGTTATAGCTCATTGTATAGACCTTTCAATTCTACATCTTTCTATATATAAATCATTTCGGGTCTGAGTATGCTGACAAAAGCAGTTGTCCGCAAAAACCGGGCTTAGAACTTTTAGTCAACTCTAAGTAAAACCTTTCCGAAAAATGTCTTCTAAATAATATACATTCACATACCCTGCATCAGTATCAACATATTCACGCCTAGAAGGAGCATGATGTAGATCATTGATCCATGCATAAAAAGATTCAATCAAATGGCAAAAATCTTGAATTTCTCCCATACATTCTCGTGTGGGTCCAACCCACAGTGGGCATTTTCTGCAAGGGCAGGTGGAAATTAGCACTTTATTGGCTTTTTTAAATCTAAAAACAGTCTTCCATACGTAACTGATGATTCTGAATCTAATGGTGCAATCAATTCGTCTAACTAGTTTTGGTTTTCTGACGCTAACTTTACGCTAACTTTCTCTTGTTTACCGCGTCAGAAAACATACTATTGTACTTGGCGCACTTTGCTTTTTGAACCAAAATAGAGAGAAATTTGAAAAGTAGCCATCTTTATATACGCGGGTGTATTCTCAGTAGACATGCTGCCTTCTCGTAAAACTATTTGCTGTTGAAGGTTGAATATGCTCTTTTCTCTAAAAACCATATGCTATGCACAAAGATAGGAATTTATGTCAGAATTTCATGTAGTTTGAAACTACTAGTTTCAACTGTGAAATTAATGGGCTTCGAGAATAAATATTTTTACATTCTACCTCAGCTAAGTATTTTTCATAATCCGGGTCGACTACAATCATTATAAAACCCACAGAATATTCCACTTAAATTTTACCTAAAGCTGTCAATATAGCGACGAATAGGAAACAAGGCTCGACAAACATGTCTTCGGTCTAATGAGTGTGCAAAATTTAGCAAAAACTTCGAACTGTTCGAACTTCATACAAGTATCACTCTACGCAAACCAAAACTATGAATTAGTGCCGAGTAGCATCATAGTTTGTAGATCTCCATATAGATTTTCCTCAAACTCCAATCTTAAGCGTGAAATCTATTTTCTTTTGTTGAAAATATGTTTTTTTAAATTACCCATGTGAATTTTTAAAAAAAACCGCGGTCACCTGTAACGCCTAGTTTCTCGAAGTTTTAAACATAACCAAAAAGTCAACTAAGTCGACATGTGGTGTAGTATATGCCAAAGATGAAATAAAATGAACTCAGTCAATCTTCACCCGAAAATAAAAAGAGAACGTTCGTTATCTATGAAAGTTAAGAAACAGATTTCAAATTTAAATTCAAAGTTAGTTCGTTATCTATATTTCTTTCTTCTCTCTCTTATTGTGATATAAAGCACGGTCTATTTTTGAATACTAACAGAAAATCGTTAAACACGTTCGAGTGATAGTTGTTTCTTCATAAATATAGCAAATTAACATACGCCGGCAATCTCACATTATTTTCTCAATCGATCATTACGATAGTTCCACTTTCGGTTTTTATTGATTGAATCAGTGACGATAAACATGTAAAAGTAAGTAAAGTGAATATTATATAAACGATAATTCACATAATTTTGGAAATATGTAATAAGATCATACTCAGTTCAAATGGGTTAGCTCAACTAACTGAACCGTAAATCTCTATGATGAGAACTGCAGTCGATAGTTGAAAAAAGCCGATTTCATATGAGGTTATATAACATCTTTTCTTATCCTCAACAATATTTTGAATACTTCGAGCTTCAAACACTTAAAATTTTCTGGAATAGATTCCGTTTACCAGACTTGAGAGAGAGGGCCTCGGGTATTTCTGTCTCAGAACTCTTTTCCTGCACAGAATATACTTTCTATACACAGGCATCAGCTGAGGTCGTTAGTGATGATAGCTTTCTCCACCTATATGACACTTCTAAAATCTAAAACAGTCCGAAAAGATATAACACTCTTGGGATTTATGATTTTCGCACGATCTTGAAGGTAATTTGAACTTTTTAAAATTCAATATCTTAAGAGTCACTTTTTCACACCGCTTTTACATATATTATTAACATTCTCTTACGTCTGATCTGCGACGAATTTGAAACAACGATGTTTGGTACAACTAACAGAATGTCATCAAACGGGTGAAAAATCATTTTTTAGAAAACAAAAAAATCTTTCATGAAGTGAAACAAACCGACAATTAGACACATTCAATCAGTCTAAATGAGTTCGGTAGTATGGTACGTAGTTCTTGTTCAGAGACCATACTGTGACTTTTACATACTCATTCAATATTCAAGATGTTCGCGCTTATACAAACAGCTTTTTCGGATTTCCAAGTATAATGGAAACGACAGAGCTGTGATAAGTTAAGTGGCAAGGGTACGAGGTGACATTACCAGATTTTTATAGAACAGTTTGGTTCTCAAAACAGTTAGCTCAACATTTGATCAATCATCGTGATATAATTGATGTTTTAGCCATTTTACTTCCATAAGTACGAGAGGATGCAAGTAGTCTTTAGTACACAAAAATAGCTCTTGTAAAGCTCTACAATATTCCGATTATACAGAATCTTTCACACATACCGATGAGATTTACTCGAGCGATCAATTGAAATTTCAATAGTGGGTTATTGAGGGTCAGGTAAAGATGTTACTGGACTACTGGGCGTAAAATGAGTATTCTTAAGAGGAATATTCCATGAGAACATCAAAGAAGCGCGATTGGTAAATGACATGAGCTAAAAAGTACTTACTGGAATGTCCATACTATGCTCAGACACTATAATTTCCCTAGTACTATTATTCAATAACTTCGCAAATTCATATCCAGTTCTTCGTTTCCATTTGTCGAACTTCGATCGGCATCCACTACAGATTTGTTGGCCTAAATCTACTGTTTTTTAGTGCACCAGCAGAAACAAAT
>CAJNOQ010002930.1:0-22102 GCA_905250885.1 Didymodactylos carnosus | reverse complement strand
CTCTTAAAAATGTGAAGGGTTAAATGATATAAAAACTGACTCATCTCTCGCTAATTATCCTCGAGATTTTAACTTCCTTTGACAAAAATCGAGACACATCGTTGTTTTCAATGGAGATTACTAAATCGATCCATTCAACTTATTAGATAATATATTTTTCAAACAAAAAAGTGAATACCGAACAGAACACAAAAAACAAAAAATAAACAAACACACGTAACACTTAAAGCATGATAAAATCTCACCATCGTGATAGCTAGTTTGCAATTTTAATAAATCAGTTCTTACATACCAAAAAATATAAAAATAAAACACGATAACTGTTGCAAATATCTTGATTAGAACTAGTTTTAATCTAAACGTGATAATATCATAGTTTCGCTGGCAATAACGTCTGTAATCTTTGAGAAAAAAACGCTCTAATAATGTGTGAAAAACGCAAAAAGTCACTTTAGTAGTTCAGAAAGAAATGTAACTTTTACTGGGAAAGTGGTAACTCGTTAAAGTATGTCACGCACATGGATAGAGAAGAAAAGAGATCGATCATGCTCTCATTAATAAAAATTCACAGGAGCTTCAAAATAGCAACCAGTTAATGTAATCACATACTAAAGAAAGTCTAAGTGTGACAGCTGAACCGGCGTTATTCACAAGCACAATGACAGTTGATGGATGTATTAAACACAATACAAACAATTTGACTAAGTTGCTTAAGTCACAAGTAGATACTAAGTTTGAATACTATATAAATAGTTCCTAAAAAATTATCTTGATGGAAGTACGAGTGCAGCAAAAGCTATTAAAACATCTTCAACAACCACAAACAGAAGAGAAACAAAAGAGGAAAAGGAAAGCAAACATAAACCCAAAAAGGTAACATTTGAAAAAAAAATAATAAAACAGAAACAACTCTTTTCCAGTAGCATACAACAACAACAACAACACCACCAAGTGTTCACTATTTATCATTTATTTTTTTCATTTAATTTCATATTTGTCATTGCTGATGCCAATGTAGGAAACTCTTCTGTACTTTGAAGATAAGGTAGAACTTTTGATGATGGTTTACGATGGGGTTTTTCAACTGTATTAATACTCGCACCTGAACGCTGATGTGGTGCAATGTATCTTCCCTTAGCAACTACTGGTTCTACTTGTTGCTTTTCTGCGCTGTCACTTGCGATAATCGGGCTAATTTTTGTTCCCTGTTCGCGTTGTTGGTGTTGTTCATTGCCATTACTATTAACAAGGTTATCTAATTTCCATGCAGGTTTTTGTTGTTGTTCTGGTTGATCTCGTTTTCCTTCGCTCTGATTTTCATCCGCATAGTAATAGTCATTATCGTCTTGGTCAGCAATCCAAGCATTCAGATCACCTAAAAATCGAGATAAAACTAAATTAATCAATCACCCATATTTGCATGAAAATAGTATTAATAGCAAAACCAACAGATCACTTTCACAAAAAAACACGATGAACATATAAAAAATTATTTCATAATCTTAGAATATAGAGGCACAGTATGTATTCTCTACTATGTGCTACGAACCTGCTATATTCCTAGAATCCAATACAACGACATTAAGCTATATTTGTGTTGAAGAACAACACAAAGAACTATATCGACAAATAATCTAGAAGAACCTAAAAGAAACTTTACTCGCCTTGAACCTTCAACCGCAGTCGATTGTAATCTTTATCATGTTCTGGAAACTCTTCCCATTCATCATCCTGATTTGACGTTGTCGATGTTTTTGAATCGACTGTAGGAGTTTTTGATTGTTGTGACGATACTTTCTTTTTCACTGGGAAATTTGTATATTTCGTCGGTGCAAATGGTTGCGGATTAACAATAACTGTACGATTATCTTCTGTTATAACTTCAGCGTTCTAGATTAAGAATAGAAAAGTAAATTTTAATTTAAGGCAAAGCAAAGAACAAGTTGAAGAGCAACAATTCAAACGGTAATATAACTATGTTTCATGTGGATTTTAAATAAGATATATTTACCACAGAATCTGGTTCATCGATTATATCCTCTGTTAATAATGCTAAAGGATGATTCACAATTGGTTCTACGGCTATAGTCGGTAAGTCTATGTCGTCATCATCGAACTCTTGTTGTTCATGTGTGGTAACTGCTACGAGTTGTTTTAATAATTCTTCATTATTCGTTAATAACTGCAATTTTGTACTTTTTTTAGACTTTTTATCTTTTTTTTTGAAAAAATCATCTAAATTATCATTGTTGTTTGTCATTTTTGCTGTTGTCCAGTGTACAAAATATAATCAAATGTATGGTTTCAAAAAAAAATAGAAATAGAAATTTTCTAAAAGTAAAACAAACAAAAAATAATTTTACTATGTTAAAAAGAATAACTGTTAAATACGATAATAGATTGACATGAAATCAATGCAAATTCAAAACTCTGAGCTATTAATGAACTGATATCATCTGACGATAAACCAAAAATATAAGCTGAGTATGTCTGTTAGAATCAATTAGAAGTTAATCTCATTTAAAACTTTCACTATTATATAATTCAGCTTGTCTAGCACAAATAGTTCGGCGAATAATCATTCTTTTTACAGTATCTTTGATTTTTAATCTTAACGTTACACGTTTATATTTCTCGAAAAAAATATGATTAATTTACCCTGTTTGCTCTTTCTCTGTCAAATTAAAAATTCGTCATTCGGTTGAATCGTATGTTGTGGTTATAAAACGATATCTTTGAATTTCTTCGTCTTGTAGGTAATTAAAGTGATTTTTATTATGATCTGTAGTTATTGCTGTTGATAAATAATTATGATGATAATGAAGATGAGCTCTTTTTTTAGTGCTCTTAAATGTTAAAACAGAACGTGATAGTCTTGTTTGCTTGTGAATAAGCATAATCTGGAATAAGAAATGAAAGTTAAAAAGAAAACGTTGCTTTACTACTACTACGACTACTACAACAACATGAATATGCAAAAAGAAAAGAAAAAGCAGCGTGTATACAACTCCAAAAACAAAAACGCGTAAGGTGATGAGAAAAATCGCACACGTAAAAAATGTATAATCCAATAAATATTGCTTTGTTAAAATGTGTCAGACATTTGTCCTATATAAATAATATCCAAATAAAGTCAGGTAGTTCTGATCGACAAAAAATGTCTCTGATGAGAATAAGTGTTTTTTCTGAGTGACTACTCCTCATTAATATTCTCGATCGATTTCTTTCAAAGGGAACAAATATTTGTACCGTTACCCTTAGGTTGTAATTCAGAACCCGACTTTATCAGATTCAAATAACGCTTACCTAGCATTTTTAAATTTCTTTTAGACTAGTCAGCAATCATTTATTAAATCCTCAATTCTAGTGACAATACACAATATATTATTGTGAAATATTCCATTTTTCTTTACACACGCGTTGCTTGTGTAATACAGAATCAGTAAAGAAACAAAATGACGCTTTTTCGCTTATGCTCGCTCGATAGCTAGCTATACTTTTTACTACTATATAAAACAGAAAAAATAAGTCGGCCTGTATTTTCTCCTGTGGTATTATTATATTATGACACATCATCAAGAAATAAATGCTTTTAAACGAAAAAAATTATCTTTTCTGTAGCTGACTCATAAAAGGAAAAGAAAAACAAATGATTCATTTCACGATTTTGGAAGCGTCCGCGGAAACAAACATGAGAAATAAAAATAAAAATGTGCGTATAGTACTTGTATATGCAGATCCTACTCACTGACGCATCTCCGATGTAAATAAGATTCAACACTACTTTCTTCATAGATAAATAATATGATTATCGTTATAGGTTGATATTAATTGAAAGTACTTTAACGTGATTATTGAAAACAGTGTATTTATGGAAAAAAATTACGATAAGAGCAATAAGAATGCTTTCGATAGATTCACAGTAGTCGGAAATCTGTTTGATAGAGCATAAAGTATTTTTAAAAGATAAATGTCTCATGAATAACAGTACGTTCACAGTATTAGTGTCGCCAGATCTGTTTTATATTATGTTTTCAAGCGCAATAATCAACGTTGTGCATTTTTTTTTTTAAAACCAATAGATAACTGGCGGGAAAAAGAACTCTTGTCTGGGTTGTGTAATATGACACAAAAATCATTTCTAGTACTAAAATTACGAACAAATAATGAATGATTATTGTAAAAACACGAAAAGTTATTATATGATACATCAAGTTATTACCTACTTAATTGAATAATCACAGTAATATCTCTTACTGGACGACAATAACGAAGTAAAATAACTCATTCAGCCTCATTTTCAATCACTAAACGTTTTTTCATAATTATGATAATTATAGATATTAAAATATAGAAACACTGGAACTTAGTATGTATGCATAAAATAATATGATCGGCTGAAAATGAGTCATTTTTCAAAATTAAACAGTAGTTTCCTAACTCAGCAATCATCTAACGATGGCAATTGAAAGTAATTAGCATCGTTTACTTGACTATTTGAGAGATGTTCTGTCAAAATCCTGTGATATTTGTGAACGTTTCCATGCGAGCTTTAAGAATTCACTTCAGCAAGAGCAATTTAATTTTTCTAGTTTTGGCTGAAGAGAAGTGCTTTTCCAAGACCTTTTGTTTGAACCAGGCTCTGATGTGCTGCCATCGTTCAAACACCTGAATGACTAAAAACTCATACATTTGTTGATATATTACGTTGGAGAAGAAAAACAACAAATTGTTATATAAAAAAAATAATTTATTTTCGTCGAAGAATACTTACAAAAACAAGAGAAAAAGTGCATGTTACAATCGAACAAATCTACTATCATGAATTGAAGGAGTGGTTGCGAATGCCGTGTTCGAAAAGCAAAAACAAGTACTTGTTCATCAGTCTTCTAAATGATAAATAATATCTTGAGCGGGTGGCCTTTCACCCACCGATTCATTATTATTACTATATATTACTATAGTAAAATTTAGCTATCTTTTTAGTCATTGAATGGTTTTTATGATCTCTTTTTTCGTGTCCATGAAAATATTCGGCAAATTCTTCATCAGTCGTCTCGTAACCCACCTATAACCGACAGCATTAAACCATTTGCTGAAAAACGGTGAATGCTTTCCATTACCTAAAATAAAACATGATTTTATTAATTCCATGTATTTCGATCATTCCAATAGAACCGCTAAATCGTCTTCGATTATAATATTTCTCATAAGTGCAAAAAACTGGATCAATCGGCTTTCTCACCAAGACAAAGTTAGAAAGTTTAAAATGACCGTATATCGCTGAAAATAAAGTAAAAATTGACTGTACCAAAAAACCATTTCATTTTTGGTACAATCATTTCTTTAAATTCGGAACGTTCGTGATCTTGTGGTACAATCAAATTCAAATAAGTTAACAGGAGTATAGCCGGAATGGCAACAAAGTATGATAAATATTTCCATAAATTGCTTTGTGAAACGTATCGTTCACACATTTGATCGTATTCGACTGGATCAATTGCTATTTGAGGAATATACTTTGGACAAACATGTTCAGGAATACCTGGCCGTTTTTTGAGGTTCCGCTATCATTCTTCGATTCTCAATTGTCCACCTGATGATTTTAGAGTATAAAGTGTTAATACTGCTTGTTCGTGACGACGTGCAGCGTGTGGTAAAAGTGAATTGTTTCGTAAAGCAGAGAGTATATCTTCGAATGAATACACAAACAGTGCAATTAGTAATCAAGTGAGATAAATGGATAAAAACATCGAACGAAATATGTAAAAAGACCGCTTATTTAACAAAAACAGCCTAATTGGAAAATTATACTGAAAAACTTCAAGAAACTCCATGCAGCGGGGTCTGTGCTATGGTATGTTGCAGGCATGATGCCTCAAATAAAAAAATGCGATGGCACATCTTTAAAAAATTTTATAGTACCGTGTGAAGCTGAGCTAGATCGAAAGAGCAGAAGTAACGTTTGACGAAGTCCTCTTTGTGGGGAACCGAGCAGTGGTTCTGTTAATATTTGAAAATAGAAATACAAAAGTTGGACGCTATAGGTTTTAGAGATGGGAACGTTTTAGGATTTAACCATTGCTAAATACCTCGTACTTCGCAGCAGAATATAGTACATACACCCTAGCTTATTATTGCTTTTAGGACTAATTACACTGGAAAACTGGAAAATATTAAATTTTCATAGGTGGTATAAAATAACAGGTGGAGCTTTATGGCTCAAATCCTTAGATGCGAATAGTCGCCGCTGATTAAATGATACTGAATGTGATTATATTTTTGATCGTTTCCGCAAATTTTGCAAGCTGTTCTAATAGATCAAAGTAGACTGTCTATTTCGCAGATTTAACAATTCTTGCGGATTCTGAAATATCAATACAATCTGTCTGGGGCATCTTCAAGATTCCAGTAACAACGTTCACTTTATTTCGGTTATGACAAACATCCAACACGCAAACTCTCTTGTTCTGGGATTGGGCGGGCGTAACACTTTCATCTTTCGTTATTTCATGTAAGCAATTTTCTTTCTCTATTCTCTAGCACGTGACAGAAAACTTTTCTCAAACTGAAGGATACTTTCGTGTATTATCCTAAAACAAGAAATGCAACAAATACAAGAGAAATAAGCGGCATGCACAAATGGCGAGAACAGACATCTTTTCATTATGTAAACCATTAACCAATCTAAATGATAACCAGTGACACTCTGCTGAATATAATCGAAAATTTTAGTAACATCGTTTTATGAGCACTTTGAGACGGAAAATTTCGATTGAGAAACCTGCAGTATACCACGTAGTATCAGTAAATCGTTGTGCATAAACGTTCTAATTCATATCACGCACATTTTGCGTTGGCACAATTAATATTATACACACGATTCGTTTTGAGCCTTTGTTTTCGCGGCCGACTGCAGACCTATGCACTCCAACGTTTCACTTTCTCTAGACGTCTTTGAACGTGTCTGAGATAAGAAAGCGGACTCACTTTGCTCTAAACAAGAGCGTTATATTGAAATATGTTTCTCCTTTCTACTGGCCTTCACTTCTCTTAACGGAGCAAAATTCACTCAGATGTTGTTGTTCGACTTCCAGTAAAATTCAGCCGTGTTATTAGTCAAAAAGGCCTGTGCTAGTCACTTTTTCTCGGTATTTTGTTTGATTATTTATTTCTAGTTCATGCTTTTTTTGTCTGCCTTTTTTTATTTCATTCATTACCTATCGTCACTCATTTGTTACCTAGCTTGAGTCATTGTTATTGTAAGTCGTGGACCTTTGATGACTCTTATTTTCCTGAATTAATCAGAGAGGTAATGAAGCACTAGCTCAGTATCTCTTACAGGTGTTTACTTTTGTAATTATTACTATATATTGCTACAGTAAAATTTAGGCATGTTTCTAGTCATAATAAAGTCGTGTTAATTGTTCTCTTAATGTTATTTTATTCGTGTTGAACTTCATCGTTCTTTAATTTCTATACTTACTCTAGCTTCGTTTTTCTTTTGTTTATTTCTGGTCATGTCATTTTTGTACTTTGGCTCGACTCATTGTTATTACAGGTCGGGGATCTTTGATGACTCCCACTTTCCGTGAATACACTGATCTCAGTCTTCGTCGTAACTTTGTGGAAAACTTTTTGATCTTTTGCCAAAATTTTTATTCTTACTTTTCTTCTATGTGATATGATAGAATGGGAGTTAATCGTTTCTTATTAAGTGCTGTAGTCAGTCATACATAGTTATAAAATAGTGCAATTAGTGGCATTGAAAATAAATCATAGAACTCGTTTTGGCTTTTATGAAGTGTTGTACATTTTTTTGTGTAATTGTTTGTATTTGTTTCTTTTATTTATGAGATTTCATTTGTCAATATTAGTTGTGGTTTTATTTTGAACGTTTGTTTATTTATATAGTAATTTAATTAAGGTGTTGACCCGATTTCAATCTTTTTTTCATACGTATTACTTAATTTAGCACGAGTATTTTTTACCCTTTCTAGATTCTTTCTTGTTCTTCAATCTTCTTTTGATCATGGCACGTCTTTCAACTGGCGCCCTTTTGGTAAGGAAAAAAATCTGTTGAACTATTACTGTGAGATTGCGTGTTTTTTAAATTATAGCGTTATTTACGTGGTAATGTAGAAGAAAAAGCTACATTACAGGTTCTAGTAAGCATATCTATCCTAATTTAATCTTTTCCTTGTCTGTGCTAACGAAACTTTTACTCTCAGGGAATGAAATTGATCGACAATAAAGCTGGAGAAGATAATCAAAATAGACGATACCGTCTTATGTTATCCGATGGCAAAAATACATTTTCATGTACGCTTATGATGACATATCTTATATTTGATCTGATCTTGGACATATTTTTTATTCTTTCTTAAATATAGCATGTATGTTGGGATCACAGTTAAATTCATTGATCGATAATAGTGAACTTAAAGAAAATTCAATTGTTCGCATTGAGAAATGTATGTGTAATGTTATTGACCGCCAAGCTGGAAAGTAAGTAAAACAAGTTATTTTTTTGACATTTTTATCAAATAAAAATCTGTTCCGTTTGGATTTTATTCTTTAACTGATTAATTATTGCATAAAAAGCGAGCATACATTCTGGTCTAAGCACCGATAAAAATAAAGTTGTTTAAATGATTTTTTTTTCAGAAAATTTCCACTTACAGCACATTTCTTGTTCTTGTTACTAGAATGATCGTTATATAATATACTGTTAGTGTACGAAAAAGTGCATCATGGAATTCTTTTTATGCATCTAGGTTTGTTCTTATGATAGCCGATTTAAGCGTGGTCGTTAGCACAGCTGACAAAATCGGCGATCCTGTTGTATTACCATTAACTAATATTTCAAATAATAATTTACCGACTAAATCTGAACGTATGTGATTATTTTTCCATTGTTCCATTTTTCAATGCATTTGATTTTATTTAGCTCAAGATGATATTGTAGTACCGAATACAACAGGTAGTTTGAAGATTAAAAGTTTCGTTAATAAAACATGATGGTTTTTGTTTTAGCTCCAGCATCAAAAACAAATGTTATTCGTCAAGGATCGAATGTACTACCAACGGCAGACCGTCTTGTTAATGGCAAAAAAGGTGGCAATACTAATAATACTAATAATAACAATAGTAATAGTACAAAACCAGAGCGAATATTTACCATTGACATGTTAAATCCTTATCAAAATAAGTACGAACAATTTTAACTATCTGAATGAATCTACATTACTGTCTCAATTTCCATTATAGATGGACAATAAGGGCACGCGTTACAAATAAAACAGCTGTGAGGACATGGGAAAATGCTCGTGGTAAAGGACAACTATTTAGTTGTGATTTATGTGATGAAACTGGTGAAATACGTGCAACAGCATTTGGTAGTGATTGTGATAAATTTTTTCCAATGTTAGAAATTGGTAATGTATGTATAGGATTTGACTAAACATTTTTATTGGTATTACTCTTGACGTATCATGATTATTGAAGGTATATTATATAACAAAAGGCACATTGAAAACAGCTAATAAACAATATAATCAAACAAATAATGATTATGAAATGACATTCAATCACGATACGTTAATTGAGGCGTGTACGGAACAAACACAAATTCCAGAAACAAAATTTAATTTCATACCAATATCCGAAATTGCTCAACGAGATCCAAATAGTATTGTCGGTATGTCAGACGCGCTTTTTTATGATAAGAAATTAGTACAAAACTTTTGTAAATGTTTAGTCATTTGGCGAGTGATGCATATACATTTTTTTGATTGAAAGACGGCTAATAATGTAAATTCACTTAACTTTTTTTGTTGATTTGTCATGGTTTTAATTTTATGTGTTCTTGAGTTGGATACTAGCTGCTCTCTGTTATAACTAGCTTCTGTTGAGTAATATTATTATAGAAGTAATAATTGAAGTTTAGATAGCGTCAAAGTCTGGATGGGTTTATCGACGCGTTGATCACCAGCTTTGTTTTTGATCCATGGAATTTAAAGATTGTCTGTTGTCAGTTGATCGAGATTTTATTTAGTTTCATTAATGAAGCTGAAAAGGCTGTATTAAAGATATATTCAACATCGTTTTACGCTGAACATGGCTACTTCGCAACTTCTATAGTTGTTATTTATGATATGTTTTGAGAATATTGTTTTTTTTTCTTCGTTATCTAAAGATGTTATTGGTATAGTCAAAAGTGTATCAGATATCCAACGAATTGTTGGAAAACAATCACAAAAAGAATTTACTAAACGAGATATATTGTTAATGGATGACAAGGCGAAACTTTCCGTGACATTATGGGGACAACAAGTATGTATTTTCTTTTGTTGTATGAAACATTTCGCATTTACGGTTTTGTTTTAGGCTGAAGAATTTGATGGTTCATCCAATCCGGTGCTCGCAATTAAAGGTGCTAAAATATCAGATTTTAATGGTAAGTTAGTGTATCATATTTTCTTGACCGATGAGAAAAAGTCTCTTACTTCGTGCACTTTCATTACGCTGGAAAAATGTAAGTGATTGAATGAAAGTTTTATAGAAATTCAGATGAATATCAAAATTTTTTGAATTTCTTTTCTTTCCTGACTCATTATGACTGTTTCTAAGATATTTACTATTCTACATTATGAAGAGTGGTGTTTTTGACGTTGGCACAGTAAATAAAAATAAGAGCTAGAAAAAAAATTAATTAAAAAATTTTGATATTTATCTGAATTTCTATAAAACTTTCATTCAGTCACGTGCGTTTTTCCAACGCAACGAAAGTGCACAAATTAACAGACTTTTTCTCATCAGTTAACAGACATCTTTTATCCTGTGGATTGAATTTATGTTTTCCATTCCTGAATATAGGTCGTACATTGTCATGTCTACAAAGTTCTATTGTTAAAATTAATCCTAATATTCAAGAAGCACATGAAATAAGAACTTGGTATGATAATGAAGGTTTTGAAATGGATGTTGAAGATCTCTCAACAAAAACAGATCGTGAACGAATGAGTAAGTAAAATGAAAAGAAAAAAAGTTCAGTGTATTATTGCTATAGAAAAAAATATACATTCTAGCTCCGTTCAAAACAATCGGACAAATAACCAGTGAACAACTTGGATCCAATGATAAACCGGATTACATCACGTGTAAAGCAATTTGTTTAATGATCAAAAAAGATAGTGTCGTTTATATGGTAATTTAAACTGATTTCTCAGATACGAATCGAATGGATATCTCATCTGTTCTTGTGTTTTTAAGTCTTGTCCAGCTGAGAATTGTAGTAAAAAAGTAATTGATAATGGAGATGGTACATTTCGATGTGAAAAATGTAATGCTAGTCACGAAAATTTTAAGTGGTCATATATGGCAAATGTAAGTACACCTACCAATCTTTCATTTTCAATTATTGGTATTCTTCGTTTAATATAGGCTGAAATATCCGATAGTACGGGTTCACAATGGATAACACTCTTTCGTAATGAAGCTGAAGCGTTGTTTGGTATCACTCCTGAAGAATTTGGTCAAATGAAATCGAATGTAGGTTCAATTAATAAGAGAAAAATAGTCACTATCAAAAATTAAATGTCTTTGTTTAGAATGATGAAGAAGCAATAAATGCCGTTGTAACAAAAGCACAAAATAATGAAAAAATGTTCAAATTACGTATCAAAATTGATAATTATAATGTAAGTATTTTTAGCTTATTCAGTTTGTAAAGCACCATGCATGCAAAAAATTTTCTAGTGAAATAGTTGAGACGGCTTTTGAGCCTGATACTAGAGAAAGTGAAAACTCGGTGGCTCCTAAGTATATAGTATGTTTTGAACTCAACACTTTTTTCTAACATGGATACCGTCAAGTGCTATAAATTTTGAAAATACAGAAATTACTCTTGTTTTTCCTAGGATGAACAACGTCTTCGTGTAACTTGTGTGAACATTAGCGATGTTGAGTATGTGAACAACGTCAAACAATTGCTGGTTGATATTAATCAATTAACAGCATCGTAATCTCCAGACTAAGTATGTATCAAAAGCGTATCTAGACTTGTTGAAGTTGTCAGATATATATAGTCAAGATTTTCTCGATATGTTCGTTAATATTTTTTCTCTTATTTTTCTCTTATATGTATATTTTTTTGAAGAAACTTGTACGTATGGAACAAGCAGGCATGTATCTATTTTTTTCTCGGATGTGCGTGAAAAGCGCTATATTTTTTGTGATGGATTTATATACTTTTGAAATAAAGATCTGCAAAAATAACAAGTGTAAATTTATTTATAAAACAACAGCAAAAATCAAAAAACTGAAGAAACAAACAATCAAATAAAAAAGTTTAAAAAGTTCGCAGAAATCTAGCATTGCCGATTTCGCTCTTTCACTGTAGAGTACATGCAGTCGTAATCGGGTTCCGATGTTACCTCCATCCCACATGGGTCGATTTCAGCAGCACTCATCATATACCATGCTATTGGCGTTTAGCTTTTTCATCAATCTCAACTTTCAGTTCTATTTTTCTTGCATCAGTTTTTTGCACATGCTTTGACATGCCCTGTGATATTCTGAGGTTTAAATGGCTTGCCGTACTTTGAATAACTGTAGACTCCATTAGTACTTTTACTTAATTACTCAATGATTTTATTTTGATTTGTACATTGAGGAGGCATTGCTTTTACCGGTGCTAATATAATTATTTGTATCTTTCGATCACAAGCTCAGCTATGCATCTTAACTCTTTGTTCTTCGTTTTTTCTTGACTAGATGGATTGGAATGGATGATTATATAATCATCGAGCTCCGACACTTCTGTATTACACATTTTTGTTTCATACAGTGCCTCAATTTAGATTTTATATTATTTTAGCTGTTGAATAATTAAACGCAGTTTTGATTGATCAAAACATGAAAGAACGTTTCAAGCATCAAAGAACTTTCGTTTGCGTGCCATAACACGGGTCCTTTCGATCCTTTTCATTGGCCATAAAAGTTTGAAGTCTTGTTGACAGGTGGCTGGTCTGGAAACAAGACAGGTTGGGTACCGGCAGCCCATGGGTGGCTCTCATTATTGCCAGCAATATGAGTCCCTATGGATATTATAGAAGAAACATTCCCGGCAGACAATAACATAAAGAGATACACAAAAAATAAGATATAAAATAATTTACAACAAAGTCGAAACAAGAAACAAAACCACATTCTCTATTCACAACTTGTTCATTTGTAGATATTCAAATCACATACATATCTTGACATGAAGCACAGAAAAAACGTAAGCAATTAAGAAAAGTAGTATTGAAAAAGTCGGTTATCAAGTAGAATTAGTTGTTGACGAATATTGCAAGCATGTTAACGTTTGTTTTAGATGAGTAGAAAAAGAAATAAAAAGTGAATAATCAATTGCATACATTTCAACGGAAACTTGATGAATTTTGAAAAAGAAACATAGAACAATAACTTATAGGACTGATTTCATAATGTTTAAAGCTTTATTCTAGATACTTTAGGGGTATCTATAATATTTTTTCAGTATGTTTAATTGTGGATACAAACAATATTGTAAATAGTAAGAGAAAATAATTGTAAGAGTATACACGTATGGCATCGCTATATAAATTATTAACTGTTTGGCCATATGAAAGTAAAGCTTTTCCAATCGTGTATACAGCATAACCAGGAGGATAGATATTGAACGATTGTACCATGGCACTTATAGATATATCACCACAACATGTCACCATATAACCTAGTAAAAAAAATGATTCAAATAATAAATTAGTACGATTGAAAAAAACAAATAGAAGAAGATTTTAGCTTCTACTACCATTTAAAAATCCAGCAGACATAGTTTCTGAGAGGATCGACAGGGATAGAAATGAGAATAGCATATCTTTTTTATTCTCCATCAAGACATCCTATATTTTTCAAATATGTGTAATAGACTCATTTTGATACACCATTCCTTGGTTATTCACTAGGATATAAAAACAAAATTAGGTATCTTGATGGCAAAGGATTGAGACACTTACTTCCTTGTGATTGTGATGCACCTTGTACTTGTCGTACAGTTATCTGATCACCACTAAGTGCTCGACACGATTGTGGAGCACCATAAAATTGATAACCAGTATTGTAGATACTTGGTCCACTAACAACAGTTTTATTATAATTTTTGCCTGGATTTGGTTGGTTGGATTGTATATTCATCGTGCCATTATTCCAGTATTGTCCTTGATTGTATGGATAATTAATCTTTCTATAATAATTACTATTATAGGGTGGATATTGTGAATTGGGTTGCCCATAGCCTCCACGTGTATAGGCTAAAAATAAGAAATGATTTATGTCTTATAAATGCCACTTAGATCAAATACTGAATGGTAACAACCTGGATTGTACAGCTGATTATTTCCTGCATAAGAGGAGGGTGCAGCTGGGTAACCACCATGGACTTGTTGATCAGGTTGAAAATAAGCAGGACCAAGATCAGGACGTCCACCTATAGGTCGTCGATAACTTGCATTTCTTATTTGGGAAATGAAACCTGCGTGTGAGCCTACTTGAAGTCTCTCAGACCACTTTTTACCGCCCTGCAATGCTTGAAACCAAGCATGGTCCTGTCGTCGTTTACGTTTTTTCATGTAAACAGCATGACGCCGTGGTTTTAGAGAGATTGGTGATGCTTGCGACAGACGTTGTAAATATTGTATTTCCTCTTTTGACGGTTGTTGTTGCATCATCAATGGAGGTCTGTATTGTTGTCGTTGTCCGCTATAAAATCCTTCAGATTTTCTTGCAATATTGTTTCCTAACGGATCGAGTAAAGTATCAGCACATATATGTCGTTGAACAAACTTAAACACAATGATGATATAACTTCACAATGCTTTCGCTTCTTATATCATACTTGTCGCAATTTATTTGTATTTGCTGTGACACCAATTTGTGTTAAAGCTCCATTAGTTGGCATAAACAATGTATAAGATCTTCCAGAGTTTTTCAATTCATTGATAATATTTGTTTGTTGTAAAAATTGATTAAATAAACTACAAACGAGTAATATTTGTTAGATAGATAGATCGATTATGCTTAAAAGCTCTTCTGACTTTTCAAGATTCTAAAGAATATTGCGGAGCCAAAATTTTTTCAACATTAATAGATCCTGATGAGCTATGCAAAGTTGTACCTGAATTGTCTTTAGAATGTTTGCTTTTGTTTTTATAGAGATCACAGTGGATAAAAACGCCTATTCTACTCTCTACAGTTTCGACCAGAAGGAGTTGATCGATATCAAAGGGGAAATTTTTACCACAGCTAAAATTCATCTACAACTCGGCACGTTTTCTTTTGCCTTTCAAAATTTAATCTTAGTTTGGTCAAAATGTCAAAAACACGAAATAGTATACAAAGATAGCGCATTTTTTTAATATACTTCATTTACGTTATCATTTTTTATCTGAGAAGGAAATAACATTTTTGAGAAGCAAAACGACTTGTCCCGTTGTAAGACAAATTGTTGCTATGATAAACGTTTTTGTCTTCTTGGCGAGCTTCTTCTGCTCATGTGAGTCTTGCAAAAAAGTAGTTCGTAGAAAAACGCGAAACAAAATTAGATTTTTTATAACTGCGTTATATATTTTTTCTATGTCTAATGATATGTATCCTAGGCTATCGACTGTGTTGATTCTTAGAATCCTGTGCGGTTGATGCGTTTACATATGAGGTTTTTTCGCCCAGATCAACAGCTATACGTTAGCATACGACAGTTCCTATATATATTTTTGAGATTCCGTAATGTTTCAGCACATGAACATTAGACTCAGGATGGGCGATAACCTATAGTTAGATTAGTTTATACCATCGATATGTGGATAATTCAGTACAAAAATAAGGAAAAACCGAAAAATTTGATTTAACATTCTGTAAAAAGCCTCCTAAGACTTTCTTTTTATATCACAAAGAGGAAACTGTATCCATCGAAAAGCATATACCTGAAAGAATAAGAAACTCCAAATCGAAAATTTTTGATTCAGAGAAGAGGAATGTCCTTAATCAGATGTTGAATGTTCATACCTTACTCCTTGCAACTGGTTTAAGACGGTGTCCATGGAAGTAACGGTGCCCGATAATAGGCCCCTGATGATGTGCATTACACCATTTCGAACTGGTAGATTTGATTCTGAGTTGAGAATTGTTGCTTGAAAAGGAGCAGAGTTTGACGACGATCTTCCAGTTAACGTTACAACTGTATTAGTGAAATTAAAAAAATATCAGTAACTGAATTTCTTCCTTCAGTTGAAAACATACTATTTCCATGTGGCCCATTGCTAACTTGAGCTTGAATACTAAAACTTGGATCATATGTTTGATACGTTTGTCCATCCTGAAATATGATGGGAGATGAATACATTGGATATTGTTGATGCAGATTTTCATCATTCAGCTGAAACGATTGCAACTGTTGTTGTTCTTGTTGACGATAATTGTTTGGCTGCTGGGAAAAGAATTGCTGGCCATGTATTTGTGGATAGTTTTGTGGTGGTATATTTTGAATAAATCCTTGTTGTTGTTCTTGACGAGGAAAACCAGGTTGTTGAAATTGCCGATTTATGTTCGGATTAACTAGTATCTGACGTCTCTTTCTCTTAGATAGATAATTTTTTCTATCTGAAATTTGTCCTGATCGAAACGGATTATTTATAAATTGTTGTTGTTGTTGTTGTTGTTGCATTTGGTTGAAAAATTGATCTGCTTGATAGTTCGTTGGTATCTGTTCAACGTAAACTGGTAGTCTTAGTATGTGACGGCGTAAATTCTACGAAGAGAAGTCAAAAAATAATTTGAATGTAATGTATCGATGCTCTACGAACCGTTGAAAGTTCTTGAGACTTGCCCAGTTGGCTGATAGACATTTGCTGAGGTATAAGTATAGTAATATTCAATTGATTATATGGATTAAAAGATGTTGGAGTATTTCCTAAGCCAGCTGGCGAACCCTGTAGCAAATTCATTAATTCTGTGTCTCCGGACTGCTGAACCAGTGCCATAAAATATCTGAAATACGTTGACACTTTAAAGGTGTACGATGCTCACTAAATTATAAGTAAAATGATTTTACTGGTAGCTTCTTGCTAATTCATCTGCTGCTGTTCGAGCTGGACCACCTAAAACGTTATTTATGGGAAAAACCAGTCCATTTCCGTAAAATTTGATATCTTCTGGTCGTGATGAAAGAATTCGAGATACCTGCCGATCAGCTACCACATCAACTTGAAAAGAAGAATAACTAAAATGTATACATTGATTTTTGCACAGGTTTTGTATGTACATACACTGAAATGTTCCATCTGGCTGTTTTACTTTGCGAAATGTCACCAATTTTCCACCGTTTAATGTCATCAATTGTTTCGTGCTATCCATATTACTTGGAAATACGACTAATGGCAATGTATGCGCTTTCAAAAACTGGAAAAGACTGAAAATTGATTTCAATTTATCCTTTTCTATCCTGTTTAGTCATTGATACATACATTCACAACGTCCTGTGTCGTGTTCATAAATGCTGGATCAAAAAAATAATTTAAACTACTACCACTACTTTGAAACGCTTGATTTGTGGGCAAAAACCATGTTTGATGATATTGTGAACGTAATTCAGCTTGTAAATAATTATTACGTGCAACTAGTTCTCGTAGTTTACTAAATAACTAAGCATAGGAGTACAAAATAGATCGAACATTTTAGAACTTACGAAAATGTATTATCTTCAAGAATATCGTAGGCTGTTTTATATTGAGTCTGATCACGACGTTCCGGTGGCCATAAAATAGCATCAATAACATTTATCACTCCGCGACTCATTCCTCTCGTTTGAAGAATAAACGCATTATTGATTGTTGGCTTCTGAAATTGAAAGTTTGACGCTATACTAACTACATTTGAGGACAATTAGTAGGAGAAATGTGAAAAGTGATAAAGTTTAGACATTATCTTGTGATTACTTGTACTCCGATTCCCGCTTGTACTACTGGATTGTAATTCTTATTCATCATCGGTCCGCCGCCAACGTAAGTATTTTGTAATTGAGCATTTGTATTTGGGTTGAAAACATTCGTATAATAATTCATTAAATTAGGCGGAAATAAATTTCGATTATTTGATGCACGCGGACCTTGAGCAACAACATAATTTCGATTATAATTTATTGGATTATTCCAATTACGCACTTGAGGAGTATTGTACATATAGTTTGGATTATTATTTTTATAATTTGATTGATTGAATGCTGAATGTGTTAACCAACTAATTCCACGACTTGCGTAACCCACATTTGTCTTGTTATCTAAATGGGGACCTGAACCACCGTAAAATCCTGTACCATAAAATACCTTAAAATATAATGAAATAAAATTCATACATAGAAGAGATATTTAAGATAATCTACTTGAAATGGTAATGCCATTGTGGGCAAATTATTCTGTAGTCTCTGATCAGATAATTGTTTTGATGTTCCTTGATTAAATTTTTCTGTTGCCATATTGAATAGCGTTTGATCACTATAGCGACCAGCAACAATGTGATATTTCCACAAAATGTTCGGATCTTCACTTTTAATACCCAGTCTTGACATGGCATCGTTTGTAGGTGCAAATATAGTTAAGTCACCACCACTATACTTACCAGTTCCTTGCAAAATCATTTTCAATTCTGGCTGACGAATAACTTGCTGATAAAACTGAAGAATGAAAAGAGAACCGAACATTGATTGAACTATTTCAAAAAACAAACGATTTTTTCTTCATTGTACCTGATACAGATCTGGCATCTTTGCTAAATCTTCAATTGGTCCACCTTTGACAGTGACTAATAAAGATAGCATTAAATTTATCAATAGTGTTTTGTTATCCATTTCAAAAAATAAGCATTTGAATGACGATTTAAGTAATCATTTGAACACAAATTTATGTCTAATGATTATACAAAAAATATTTAAATAAAAACATGAAGATAGAAATGATTATTCGGTATACATACGTAGAAAATTAAATATTCATTTATAATTGTAGATAATTTAAACTAATCAGAAACATCTAACGCACAAAAACGTTAAATTACGACGATAATATTTCGTAATTATAACTTTGCAATTACGTACGCTACACTCTCGATTTTCTTTGTTTAAGACGAGAAAGATATTGTTCTTATTTCAGAAAAAAAGACATACAGAACAGCGGAAACTATTTCTCTATATTGTGTAAACGAGTTTATATAGGGTTTGGATGATATGATAAATCTATGGCATAGGGTAATGCATTTTCTTGTTGTATGAAGAGAAAAGTAGTATTAAAATTATATCAAAAAAATTTTTTTTTTTGCTTTGCTTCTTCTCTCTATTCATGCCTCATGGAACGTCCTTTGATAAAATTTAAATTTGAATGTCAGCTTATCAAGAATGTATAAATCGAAATCAAGTTGTATTTTAATATAAACATTTTGCTCTCTTTTTTTTTTTGCTGACCACATTCTCACCGACAAAAATATTATTTCTCTACTCTTCAATTAATCTTTCCATTGTCAGTTTGGCTATTCGTTCAGGAATCGAACTTACGACGATAGCGATCGAGTTAATTAGACTTAGTTTGTCTCATAACAATAAGAAAATAACTTCATGTTTTTATACTGATTATTAAATTTATTTAGAACAATGAGGTAATTTATTTTCAATTTGCACTATTTCATGTTTTTGTTGTTATCTCTCATCAGTTTTGTCATCTGTATTATCATTTTTAATATGTATGAGAATTTATGCTCAATAAAAAATATCAGTGGCCAAAATTATTAGAAACATGACATCATTATATTTTAAGTTAGATTGTGGAAAACGTTCTAAATCTGGTACTTCTATATATTATTAGTCATGATAAAATCATGACTGAATTATACTTTATCACAAAATCGTACACCTGTTCTAGTCAAACATGATGTCTAAATTAGACCATTTGAAGCTTTCTTTTCTAAAAGAAAATGTTTTCGATAACTGATCTAATCAAGTTTTCAATTGGATTTTATCGCTTTTATTTGTATTTAAGGGCCCCCCTCCTCAGAAATTATCTCCGACACCGTACTTTTGATCTTGACGAAATATTTCATAAATGTCAGCACAATGAGTTACGGGAATGAAAACATTTTTTTGTCTCCAAGTCTTACGGCTTAGGAGTTTTCCAGAGATCAAGGTTCAAAAAGGATCCCGAAGTATTTCCCAAAATCTTTTAATATACTTCAAGCTAGAGAATTCAGGTTTATTTTATTTTAACCTAGACACCTAGCTATATGGACTGACTAGCGTCAATTTTTCAATTAGGACAAAAAACTAAGACCTAATTGAAAAATCGGCACCGATCAGCCCATGTAGCTAGGTGTCTAGTTTAAAATAAAACAAACCCAAACTCTCTAACTTGAAGTATATTAAATACTTCAGGTGTAACTCACATGTAGAGAAAACGCTGTATTAAACGCTGTATAAAATGATCAATTTTAGGGCTTTCAGGAAAATGCCTGTAACGTTTTAATGCAAGGTTATACAGAGTTGTGCGACGTCTTATTTTGAGCAGAAAAGTTTGCTCTACAATCTACGCGTTGAGAAAAAAATTTAGTTCCATAAAGTATCCAGAAAAAAAACTATTATTTGAAGATCAGGTTTTTCGGAGCCCCTAGAAAACTTGCTCAGAAGCCGCAAAAAATCACTTTTGTAAACGAAAGCGATATAGACTCGGAAAGTAGATCCTTCAGGCTATCTTTCCATGTGCTTATCACAGAATGGATTTTTGTCCGAGGATCATCATTTCTGAGGGAGGACGCTTAAAACAAGGTCTACATAGATCTTGTCGTGTTTCGCCGTAATAATAGAGAAACTCAATATTATCAATAAAAGTTTTGAATTGTAGAAGTTTAATGGATAAAAAGATTGTATCTTAGATATGTACGATCAACTTCAATATCTCTAACCCGTAAGGACGTGCGCTAGGGTAAAAATTACCCAGAGGTTAGAATATGTCATGAGAAAGTACGTTGAATTATTTATTCAAGTGTTTAGTATCCTTTAATCCTTTTTCCGCCTCTATCATACCTTTACTTAAAGTTCATGACGTAATAATTACCCCGATTTGAATTAGGTATGCACCGCTTTCGGTTTTGAAACTGAAGAATCGACGCGAAAAACCGATGTTCGGTTTAAGTCGACACCGAAAAATTTCAAACATTTTTTTGAGGTTTGAAAATGATATAATGAGTTAGCACATAGCATCTATTCACTATGTCAAAGAAACATCTAATTTTATCTGTACCGATTTCAGTGTACCGACAATAAAAAGACTTAAACCGCTAAAATCCGAAAAAACCACACTCAGGTTTACATCTTTTCGACTTAATGAACGAATTTAATATCTGGTATTTGCCCCTTAGTGGATGGAGTATGCCATATATTTCTTCTTCTCGTCATCCGTGTTATGTCCTGCGATTTCTTGAATTACATGTAGGCATGTGTCAGTTATAAGTTCTTTCAAAATAAACTGTAATCATTATTGAAACAAGAATGGGGTTTAAAAAAATTATATTAAAATTACATAATGCAGTTTTTGAGCACTAAATGTTTACGGGTTAAAAATACCCCGCACGACTGTATATGCAACAAAAATAATGCGCGCATCCTTACGTGCTATACTAATAAAAAGTATTTTATTTAAATAGTTTCAAAACACTTTTCTACTCCAAAGTGGCAAACATATCGGATGAGGAATGACTTTTCATGTTCTACTGGAAGAACACCATTAAAATAAGATCGGTAATATTTCTGTTTTACCGTTTCGAACTGATCTGTTGCTGACGTTCAACATAACTACGTTTTTTTTCTAAATACTCTATATATCACACATCAGAAACAGAGCAAATGAGAAATAGTTCAATTAGAGTGGTGTGGGGCGAATCAAGAACAATTTTGCGATCATGCCAGTATTTGTTGAATACCTTTTTTAATCTTAGAGATCTTTTTGTGTGCGTTGACAGTTATATAGACAAGACTCTCATTGATACA
>CAJNOQ010002929.1:0-22111 GCA_905250885.1 Didymodactylos carnosus | reverse complement strand
TCCTACTCCTGTCAAGATCAATCGTGATCTGTTTACTAATGCTCCTCCTCCTGTTCTTCATCTCGTAATGTAAGATGTACTCCTATCCATTTCACGAAGTACCAGATGAAAATTTGAAACAGTATTTCGTACACAATTTCGGTCAAAACATTTTTTTCTCTTCCGATTTTGACATGTAATAATAGATAATGGACTTCTGAACATAGACTATTGAAACAGTACAACGTTCATTGGTCCACAACCTTAGACACCGCTGCGGTGACCTTGAGACTTCTGATAAAAGATCAAAGTTGTCGAAAACATCTGAAACGCACATCAGTCGATTCAGTTTTTGATGCGGATTTCAGATATATTATTAATTTTGCAAAAAAATGAAACTTTAGCGTCAAAGTTCTTATTTGAAATATCAAATGGAACTGATCACAATCACATTTGGAAATCAGACATTTACAGTGTCCTTTTAGAAAAAGAAAAGATAGAGAATGCTCTAATGTTCATGAATCGCTAAACTTTTTCTCGATGTCATTCTTAATTAAGCTTCCAACTTAATTACCAGAATAATATTGACAGGAAAATGTTTTTGAAAATTGACAATTATTACTTTTTACAAGAATAGACGGTCAAAACATTTTTTTCTCTTCCGATTTTGACATGTAATAATAGATAATGATCTTCTGAACATATCATGTGACCAGCATGTAAATCGGCCTTTGGAAACCTACGAAAACATTTTTTTCTTTATTCCGTGTGATTTGCACGGAGTAGTTATAATTACCCGATGAAAAATAGCAGTGTGGTTATAATTACGCCAGTTCGTGTATATAGAAAAAAATGACTGGTCTTTTGATTCCACTAATTTCTCATAATTAAGAGTAAGGTTGATTGACTGAAAATTCATGAGGTTGAATAAAGCTCGAAATTCTCTATAAGATGGAGTAAGTTTTAATTGGAAAGGTGAAAGTTCACCGTTGGATCACAGTTGATTTACATCGTCCCAGCCGTTCTTGTTGTGATGGTTATACTTACCTCAGCGGAGTACGTTGACTGGTACCCCATTTGGGGTAATTATAACCATTTAAGAGTAACGCACTGGAAATTGAAGGGCACTAATTAACGGTAATGAATTTTCAAACAATTTTTATATCAGTGCATAGCTGAAAGTCATATGTATCTACCTGTGTAGTCACGATATTTGTATACACTTCATTAAAGTGTGAAGTCGAAAATACTTCTGACTGTACCGTCTATATGAATAACAAGAAGCTAATTTGGTACACTTCAGCTGTACTGAATATTTGCACAGAAAGCTTGTTTATTCAGACACCGCAACAGAAGTCTAATTCGAGAAAGAAACATTCGATGGAGAGGGTGAGGGTGGCTTTTCTTTTTATGGTCTATCTAGGGGAATTGCTAAAAGACGCGGACACCCACGAACACCCACAAACATAAAGAAGAAAAGGTAAGAACACCCAAAAAAGTGTGCCAAATTCATCTCCAGGCTGATCTGAGCCTAGCAGTTTCTCATCCTCACCCTCACACCTCACCCTCAGCCGAGAACAATCTGGAGATGAATCTGGCACACTTTTTTGGGTGTTCTTACCCTTTCTTCTTTGTGTTTGTGGGTGTTCGTGAGTGTTCATTCAAAATATATGCTTCAAAAGCGAAACTATAAAAAATGTTTTGGGTGTTCGTTAGGCGTTGCTATACTCATCGGCGAGCTGTATCAATTGGTTAACCCAGATTTTAATTTGGGGGTGTTCGTGGGTGTACGTGGATGTTCGTAGGTGTTTGCGCCTTTTAGCAATACTCTATATTTAGATTTATTTAATGATACCGTTCGGCACTTTAAAATGTTAAAAATTTTGGAAATCACTTGTCTAAAAATACCTATTTCATTAGCTATTAACTGGCGTTTAATAGGCAATTAACTAGCGTTTAATAGGCAATTAACTAGCGTTTAATAGACATTTAACCAGTATTTAACAGGCAATCAACTGCACTGTTTTCGACGTCCTGGGTATTCATCCACTTGCACATTTTCTTAGAGTCAAAAAGATATACTCAAAAAAATTCTCCCAGTTTCCGTTCACAAATGGGTGAATCCAAGCCGTTGGTGAATTCATGGACAGAATTTGGTCAGTTGGAATTAGTTTGTGTTGGCAGTGCTGAAGGTATGTGCTATCCGGACGATAGAAAACCTTATCGCGTTATTCATATATCACAAGGTCAGTTTTTCGTTTAGAGGCGTGACAACAGCTCACTCTGTTTTTTTCATCAGACGTTAGACCAAAGTTTGAACTAGTTATGACCCAGATATTTCCAAAACCTCCCTTCTCTGATGGGAGGAATGTTTGTTTTAAAAGCTGTTGAGACGTCGAAATAGCGCTACTTTCGGTAATATTTACTCCAAAACGAACGGAGTTATAGTATTCTAAAGGGTACAAAACTTGACTGTTTTGCTCTGTAATAGATCGGAAGTTCATTTTCGCAAACATATTAGACTCAACTCGTTTGTAAAAGCTTCGATATTCATTCGCAGCGTCATTGATGATTTTTACTGTAAGTTTTATATCAATAGCTCCAGTTTCTATATCGACAGTAAGAAAGAATAAAAATTTTTTCCAGAAGGCCCAAAACGTATAAATCACCCTTTAGGTGTTCTATTTAATGGTATGCTTAAAATTCTCCGGGATGGTTTCACTTAAATAAAACTTGAGTTCAAAATTGGATAACAAGTGCATTTGCACGGTGTTGAAGATCGACCACTGTATGAAAACGAGACTATTCCTCAAGCTCAGATGAAGCTGAATCCGTTTGGATCGAGCAGAAGAATTGGTGTTATTTTTCAACTAGAAAAACTAGATAGACTTGCAAGTTGGACACTGAGTGATTCAACATTTCTACCCCCACACGTTTACAAACCCACACGTTTTACTAGGAAACAGAGTAGCTGTTACAAACTAGCGATTATCTGAGCAACACATTACCTCTCAGATTTTACTGGAATATAATTTTAAAGAGAATTATTCTCTCTATCGATTGAAAGGCTTTTCGAAAATTTTATATAATATGGATTATTCCAACTCTTTCTGAATTTATTTACTGATGGCTTTTTGACGTCGAGGTATCTTCTTCAGACCTGGTGCAATAAAATGCTTTTATTCGTCACAAGTTGTTTCGCGCCCTTTTTTTTTTTGAAAAAAGCGGTTTCCAAGAAAGATTCTTCTATCAACAAGAGTAAAAGAGCCGGGCTCACAGCGGCTATTGTAGTAGTGTAGTACTAAGTTACTACTATTTCGAAAATAAGCATTGCTAAACCCGTTGTGTGAATAGTCGCACTTTTGTGAGTAGCTTCTCAGTATGTATCACATGAATTTTAACAAAAAGAAGCATATGTAACTCAACGACCTCAGCAAGAAGAGCATAGTGAAATTCCGCCGGATTAAAGGGTGTATATAAAGCGGGACGACTTGCGTAGAAATACGCTTATTCGTTTAATTGGTTTTTCAGAAAAGTAAGCAATTTTTTCCATTGTCATACATATTTTTTTCTCCTGATCGACTTTGACTACTCTGATCGGAGGGACATTAGTTTTACCGGCTCCTACTCCTGTCAAGATCAATCGTGATCTGTTTACTAATGCTCCTCCTCCTGTTCTTCATCTCGTAATGTAAGATGTACTCCTATCCATTTCACGAAGTACCAGATGAAAATTTGAAACAGTATTTGACAACGTTCATTGGTCCACGACCCCCTAAGCGTATTCAACAGGCGCAAGAGCAACTTCAAAATTTATGTAGTTTATTACACGGCGAGCAAATTGAAGTCAAAGATGTCGAGGAAATAGACGGAGATATTCAACAAATGCTAAAACGTAAACGATGTTCGGTCGTAGACCAACAGCCGACGACATCGAGCGACGACAAGCGCATAGCAAAACCGTCGATCGATATTCTTCGAGCTCCGTCCGGTAAGCGGTTCGATCATGTGATTCGAACACCGCACTTTGAATCCCATTATCAGTTCGGTCTAACTTGTCCAAGAGATATTATAATAACAATTGGTAATACAATTGTCGAAGCACCAACGGCCTGCCATTCACGTTATTTCGAATCATCTTATTACAGAGAATTGATTTATCCATTATGGAATAGTGATCCAAAAATGAAATGGATACAACCACCAAGGCCGACTGTATCAGAATCGATGTTTAACGATGTAAACTATTGGGATAAGACAACAAGCGAACAGTTCAAACGTGATTTTAAAACAAATGGTTACAAAACAAATTTGAACGAAAACGAAATTGCATTCGATGCCGCTGATTTGATGCGTATGGGAAAAGATATTTTCTATAAAAAAGACGTATTTGCAAATAATCAAGGTCTCAAATGGTTGCGACGAACATTTTCTCCCGAAGTAAGATTTCATGCAGTTCATTTTCCTACCGATGGTACACCTCATATCGATGTCGATTTAATACCATTACGACCTCCATCATCTGGGTCACATGGAATTGTATTGATCAATCAGCTTCATCCACCATTAAAAGCTGAAATGAAATTATTTACTGATAATGACTGGCGCCCAATGTTCGTACCATTACCTGCTTGTATGGATACACCACCGATGGCTTTATGTAGTCCAAGTCTCAATATGAATTTACTGTCGTTAAGTGAAAAATGCGTTGTTATTGAAGAATGTGAAATACCATTATATCACTTTTTGGAAGATGAATTAGGCTTCGATGTTATTACGTGTCCATTGCGAGTTTTAAATGAATTCGGTGGTGGAATACATTGTGTAACATGGGACATTCGGCGAAATGATTCGTGCAAAGATTATTTCCCGGAACAAAATTATGAGGAAGAATGTAAAATAGACTTAGACAATTATTTTGAAACCGAAGAATACTCAGTGAAGACTGAAGACACAAATCGAACGGAACGGGAGCACAAACTGAACTAAAGACACAGATTGTGTCTACTGCTACAGGACCATCCCATGTAAACATTTTTTAGTCGTAGACGCGTCCGAAAACGCATGTGGTGACGTGTTTAAACGTATTTTTTTAAAGTTTTTGAAAAATATTTTTAATTTTTTTTCACATTTATTTTAATTCATAGTTAGGACTTGGTGTACTTTAGCATGTCCATTCTACATCGATATGAGAAGAGCAGGACTTGCCAGAAAGAAGCGCATGTCGACACGAATTGATCATGTCGCCTAGAGCAGACAGACAAATTACAAAGCAAGTTACTTATAGAGAAGTATTATAAACTTCTCATCTTGAAAATGTATTACACTTTCCATATAAAAATTATATAACTTTGAGTGCAAGATTTGTTTTATCGCATGAATTCATTTAAGTTAGAGTGAACCTTGAAAACTTCCAGGATAGAATAATGTACTAAAGCTCATAGCGCCAAATATACGGCATTATGGCTGGCTGGTCAAAGACGTCTCTTTATTTATTTGTTCAAATTTCTAAATAACCTTTTTAGAATATGCGAGATCTGGTCACAGGATTCGTTTTTCTTAAGGAAATTCAGTATGATCTAATTACTCTAAACAGCAGTTTTAAACTGTTGTGTGAACTGAGTAGAACGGTTTGCGGCCGTAGGTCTGGGTCGCCTTTCTGATGAAGTTTTCAGGCGCCTGTTTTCACAAGTCGATCTGCTCTACAATCTGGACGGATCAGAAACATTTTCAGTAGGAAAAGTTTTTGGCCTGGGAATCTACTTTTATAGAAAACTGGGTCTTCGAAGTCCTGGAAGCCAACCTAATGGTCATATCCGGGATCATCGTGGTCGATAACCTACAACTCCCTAGGTTTCGATAAAAAGCAATTTGACAGTTGGAAGGGTTTCCTCGTACGAAGCACAACTAACGCAGTAAGTATTCCGAGTACCGTATTCTGAAGATAATTTTGAAGAAAACTTAAAGAAACCTGTAACGGAGCCTTAGCTCAATCTGTAAAAGCTTATCGCTTTTTGCCGTTCAGCAATGTTTATATTTTAAAAATTTTGCTCATAAGAAACACTACAAACAAAATTTGGTGCGCTTTACCTATAGGTCTGTGAGATGATCTTTCGAAACGCGTTAAGGTGTGTCTGTTTAAAAAATGTTTTTGAACCGGGTCTGAACGCGCTTTCCTAAGGATAATTTCTTAGACGTGTTTAAATGCGAGTCGCCATTGATCAAAAAGTGAAAAATGAAAAAGACGCCTTTAACCCTTTCACTCCCGGTGGGATATATATTTAAATTTATACAGGAAAAACTACAGAACGATATTTGTCATTAGGAGAGCATGTAGTTTTATCATTAATAGATGGAATAAATTTGAAGAATCGTCAATTATTTTTTGATAGTTATTTTACCTCCTTTGTATTACTTTACAAGCTGAGAAAAAAAAAGATATCAGCTACCGGTACAATTCGATCCGATAGAAAATACTTCCCAATTGAATTGAAAGAAGGTGAAGCATTAGAGAGAGGAGATTTTCGATACCTATCAGCAAATGGAATTTCTGTGATAAAATGGATGGACAAGAAAGAAGTTCTAGTCGCATCAAATTACTTTGATCCTGAAGAATCAAGTGAAGTTACTCGACGACGTAAAGATGGTAGTAGACAACAAATTTCTTCTCCGTTAGCAATTGTTGAATACAATAAATACATGGGAGGACTAGATCTATTAGATCAAAAAATAAAGTATTACACCATTGATCGAAAGTCGAAAAGAAACTGGATGAGAATATTTTTTCATTTTCTTGGAATGTCAGTAGTGAACTCATTTGTCTATTATAAAGATCTTTCTGGTAGTAGTAATATTAGTACAGTAAAATATATATCATATATTAGCACCGCACTAATAGGTAACTATTGTAGTAGAAAACGAATAGGATTTTCATTTTTATTGGCTAGGCAGGACGATAATAATGGGACTTTACTCTCTTTTGACCTGTCTTAGTTATAACTATTTGTTTCATCAATAAATAAATAAAGTTTAAAAAAACGAATAGGAAGACCTTTGACAAGGAGTAATCAGAAGAAGATCCGCACCGAGAAAAGCAGTAGTGATTCGGAAGATTCTGAAAAAGTACGATTGTTAGCTCATTTGCCAGATGTTATTTCAACTTATCGTAGATGCGCTTATTGTAGTACAAAAGAAAAAGAAAAAAGAACGAATGTAATATGTATTTTTTGTGGTGTTTGTCTTTGTGTGATAATGTTTTTCTTTGTATCATCAAAACTATGTGTATCAACAATAAACTGAATACACGCATACTCATAGGAAAACACAGTTTTTTGTTATAACTTAACCAGCAGCCCCTGAATACTGCTTAGTCACTTAGCACTATGTTTTGTCAAACATAAGTTCCATAAAAAAAAGTCGAGAGTCAAAGGGTTAAACGCGCTTTTTTAAAGTCAAACTGTTAGACGCGTCAAGAAAGTTTCAAAATCTTTTTCTATAGACACTATTCGATAGCCTGGAAGCTGGGTGACTCATCCCTATTTTCCCTCCTTCGATTGAGATATCCATGACAGACAGGTCTTTACCTCCAAAATGGGTTTGAGATTGTACAGTTTTGAATACTGATTCAGAAAAAAAATAGTTTGAACATTTCGACTCACAACACAGCTTGGAAAATTCAACTTCACCGAAGTTGAAAGGTTTTTCATCTTTTGGGACCCTTCGAGTTTTTTCGATTTTTCGACACGAAGGAAGTCATTAAAAAATTTAAGAGGGTGATATTCTTGATCGCTAGCTTCCACGCTATCGAATAGTGTCTAATCTAATATATTGCTTATGACTTAGCGGCACCTGATCTTTTAATAAAGTTACTATTTTTGTATGTTTCAAATATTTTCATTTTATCACCATATTTGATAAATTAGATCAGATGCCGCTAAGTCATTAGCAAAATTTATTTTTGAATATATTAGATTAGACACTATTCGATAGCGTGGAAGCTAGCGATCAAGAATATCACCCTCTTAAATTTTTTAAAGACTTCCTTCGTGTCGAAAAATCGAAAAAACTCGAAGGGTCCCAAAAGATGAAAAATCTTTCAACTTCGCTGAAGTTGAATTTTCCAAGCAAAAACATTTTTTAAACAGACACACCTTAGCGCGTTTCGAAAGATCATCTCACAGATGTTATAGAAAAAGATTTTGAAACTTTCTTTGTCACCAGAAGATGTGCCAGAATCTCGGCTGTCGGTTGACGGAGACCAGAGATTTCTATCACGTTCGTGTTAAACATCAAACAAGTTGTTATAACTTTTACTTGTATTATATAACTAGAAAACAAAACCGAGGCCAGGCCCCGATGTTCAAGAAAAAACACTAGAAGGAGAAAATAGAAACCAAGATTTCTCTAAACACGCTAGAAAGTAAAACATAAAAACGTCAGAAATCAAGAGGAAAAGCAAGATAAAAGGGAAACGTTGTGTTACATCAGGAAAAAAGCAGGACGACGACGAGAGGGACCTTTGAGCATCAAGAAAGAAAAAAAATAATTCAGCTTTAGGGAGAGTATGGAGCGCTAATAGAGGAAAAATTTAGAGTAGCCTTATGCAAACCTTTCTGTTTGCTGGATGAAAGAACTCACTAAGTTATAGACTGCAGAGATAGAAACACTATGGGTGAGTTCATGAAGAAGCATTGTATCTAGATTGGGCTCCAGTTTAAACAATTTGACAGAAGCTAACAGTACATCTCTTTCGTTTCTATATGCGGGACACCGAACACACAAGTTTAGTTAATTAAAATTAGTACTCTTCGGTAAGTTCTTAAGTGATTGCAACATCTTCATGTACTAGTCATTTGCCAGTCATGAATAATTCATTTTTCAACAAGCATGATCAACTAACTCCTTTTTAGGTAGTGCACATCACAGACTCTCCACTAAAAGTCTTTGACATATCGTTAAGATACAATGATCTATCAATAACCAATCTCGAATCGTCGGACATCTGAACGATTCGTTTACAAAAAAAACAAAAACGTATGCGGCTTTTGGGCACAGAGGAGAAGTTCCTGGTTTTTTACATCACTTTGGTGCCCATGAATTGAATTTGAATTTCCTAACCAAGAGATTTTCGCTAAAACGTTTCAAAATCAGGTCAGTCGATAGAGAATTAAATTGTCTACAAAATGGTTTATTTACTTTTGAGTTCTGACTTTTTCAAAAATTTCTGCAAATAAAACAAAATCATAGAAAAACGTCACGGAATTACGTACGCAGGTAGAGTTAGCTGGCCAGGCCGAAGAGGTTTTTTTAAAAAGTTCACTGTTCGTTAAAGAAGCGTATTCGAATGATACGACTGGCTCTGCTCATTCAACGAGATTGAGCTACCTATATGCTGAAATTATTGCGAACTTTTTATGAAGTTCGGTGGTGCATGGGTCGAAACTTAAGTTAAACCGACTTTACATATTAGATTTTTCGTTTTACGTAAAAGTTCAATAACTCTTTGTAAGTATCAGCTGTTGATTTAAAAACCTAGAAGGACTGTGCATGATCAAAAGACGACGAAAAGATCGTGCACAGTCAGCCGCCGAAGGAAACAGTAACTTTTAGAAGAGTTAAATCCACAAAACGGGTAGTTTTTTATGTATTTTGATATTTTTGTCTTTTGTACATTGAAATAAAGTTTATGTTTTCATCATCATAAAAAACAAACGGCATCATACGTAACAAAACAAACTGTATAGATTTCTGCCAGATCTCATGATTTACTAAGCGCAAAGCATATTCCGCAAATGATTGAACGGTCCTCCTATTGCCTCACGCACGTCTTTTATGAACAAGCGTCTAGACGCGTCTAACAGTTTGACTTTAAAAAAGCGCGTTTAAAGGCGTCTTTTTCATTTTTCACTTTTTGATCAATGGCGACTCGCATTTAAACACGTCTAAGAAATTATCCTTAAGAAAGCGCGTTCAGACCCGGTTCAAAAACATTTTTTAAACAGACACACCTTAACGCGTTTCGAAAGATCATCTCACAGACCTATAGGTAAAGCGCACCAAATTTTGTTTGTAGTGTTTCTTATGCGCAAAATTTTTAAAATATAAACATTGCTGAACGGCAAAAAGCGATAAGCTTTTACAGATTGAGCTAAGGCTCCGTTACAGGTTTCTTTAAGTTTTCTCTAAAATTATCTTCAGAATACGGTACTTGGAATACTTACTGCGTTAGTTGTGCTTCGTACGAGGAAACCCTTCCAACTGTCAAATTGCTTTTTATCGAAACCTAGGGAGTTGTAGGTTATCGACCACGATGATCCCGGATATGACCATTAGGGTGGCTTCCAGGACTTCGAAGACCCAGTTTTCTATAAAAGTAGATTTCCAGGCCAAAAACTTTTCCTACTGAAAATGTTTCTGATCCGTCCAGATTGTAGAGCAGATCGACTTGTGAAAACAGGCGCCTGAAAACTTCATCAGAAAGACGACCCAGACCTACGGCCGCAAACCGTTCTACTCAGTTCACACAACAGTTTAAAGCTGCTGTTTAGAGTAATTAGATCATACTGAATTTCCTTAAGAAAAACGAATCCTGTGACCAGATCTCGCATATTCTAAAAAGGTTATTTAGAAATTTGAACAAATAAATAAAGAGACGTCTTTGATCAGCCAACGTATGAGTCATAGTTAATGAAGAAGAGAGTAAAGAAAGAAAGTTCTTATACAATATTTCATCACCTACATTAGTAAAACGGTAGAAGGGGTATGCACGTTGTTTAACTGAATAATACAGTAATGTATGGTGAAAAAGACGGATATACTTTTCTGTTCCTTAGTTGTGATAGTTTGAAATATAACTGTTAAGTATGTCCTTTTGCACAAGATAACAAGAGAAATATATTTTCTTCATGGTGGAAAGCAACAAAATTTGGTGACAAACGAAAAATAAAGAAACGGTAATAGTAGAAAACCTTTTGCCATATGGCTGTTGAATCGGTCGATGTACATGAACAGGTTTTATCGTTAGCGCCAAGAGAGTTGTCACTACCACAGACGTCATTTAATATAAACCGTAATCTAGAAGATTTAACACTTGTGTGGCTTGATTCAAATAAAGATGATTATTTGAATAGTATTTCAACTTTGCGCTGTATTATTAATTATACAAAATTTTTCACAAATCCTATTGATTGTTTAAATTATATTACTTCAATAAATAAGGAAAAATTGTTCCTTGTTATTTCTGGTCAATTTGGCAAAGAGATAGTACCATTGATCTTCCAATTACCGCAAGTTGCATCAATTTATATATTTTGTATTGACTTAGGAGAACATAAAAAATGGGTGAAAGTCTATGAGGCAAGGATAAAAGGATTCTTTATTAATAAAGATTTATTATTTCAAAAACTCATTAGAGATGTTAAGTTATATTCTAAAAGTTTATCATCAATCAGCACTTACTCACTGTCATCGAATGAGAAAAAACAAAAGTCATTAGGAAATTTAACAAAAGAAGATCATTTATTTGTCTACAGTCAATTATTAGCTGAAATATTTTTACAAACCAAACGTACATTAGATGAGAATACTGCACGACAAGAATTACTTCAAGCATGTCGAACTTATTATCAAGAAAATCAACTTGAACTTGGTAAAATTGAAGAATTTGAAAATACATATAGAGAAACAAATGCCATTACTTGGTATACTAAAGATTGCTTTTTATATCGTCTTATTAATAAAGCATTGAGAACAGAAAATATTGATATTATATTCAAGTTTCGCTTTTTTATTGCTGATCTTCATAAGCAAATAAAAGAACTGCATTCAGTAAACGTAAAAAATCCGAAACAAAAACGTGAATCGTTAACAGTTTATCATGGACAACTGATATCAGCTGATGAACTAAAACAATTGACAGTAAATTCTCTTATTTCATTCAATACTTTTCTTTCAACAACGACGTCACGTGAAGTTGCACTTATGTTTGCTGGTGATAATTGTTTATGTGTTGACGATTTTCGATCTATTTTATTTGAACTTGAAATTGAATGGAATTCTTATGCTAGCCCATTTGTAAACATATCACATTTAAGTTCGTTTGCTGACGAGGACGAGTACTTATTTTCAATAGGAAGTATATTTCGTATTGAATCAATAGAAAATCTGGTTAGTGGGACGTCACATGTCAGACTATTCTTAGATCATCAGATATCTATGAACATCAAAAACACTCTTGAGTTATTTGGAGATTATCTTAACGGCACTCAAATTAATCTACTAGAAAAATTTCTTTCCGAAACCGGATCTGATTGTGTTAATAAACAGAGAAATATCCAACAACTGTTGAAAGAATTCGAAAAAACCGCCTCGTATCATTTAGCTGTATTCTATGTTCACACCGGCTTTTTAATTCATTCAAATTATAGAATGCAATTAGAATATTATGAAAAAGCGCTAGATGCGATACCAGTTACGAATCGTCCTATGCGTGCTCTTATGTACAATAGTATTGCCGTAGTTTATTACACTAATTTCGACTATAAATCAGCATTAGACCATTATGAACTAGCAATTAAAGCTAATACTGATGCTTACTTGTTGAATGAGGAATTAAATGAAAAAATTAGTCAGATCTATGATGAATGCTCATCTAGTTTAGGCTTGAAAACACTGATAAACAGTGAAAAATTTATTCAAGATCGTATCAGAGCAAATTTATCCGATAATGATCCAGCACTTGCATCCTATTATGATCAAATAGCAAGAATATATGAAGAAAATCAGCTGTTTGAATTGGCATTAGAAAATTTTAAAAAGGCCATCCTTTCATATCAACAATATTTACCATCGAATCATTTAAAATTTCGTGATTTATATGAAAGAATAGGAAATGTTTACGTCGGACAATCGCATTATGTATGGGCATTAAAAAACTATGAAAAAGCCAAAGAATTCTGTCTGGCAGACGATCAACCATTGTGTGAAAAACTGAAGAAGAAAATTGAAAAAGTCAACATCCTTCGAGAAAAGCAGTTGTCAGACGAGACAAAGAGAACATTGACAAGTGATGATGACCGTAATCGACACAAGTGCCGGTAAGTATTGCAACATGGAATGTCACTAAGATGAATAGTGTAGAGTTCGAAGATCCATTTAGACTTTTACCTATACTTCTACTTTTAGACATAAAAGGTCGTTCTCAACTACAAAGCTAACGGGTGTGCTTAAATCAATTAGACGCTCCTTAATGTGAATTGTGGTTACACGGCACACCCTCAAGCTCCCCCACATCCCGAGATGGAAGGTCTAAGAGTCTGAAAGTCTAACTCACATTTCAAATGAAAAATTTAAAATTTGATTGAATATAGGTTTGTGCTTTTTCCTCTATTGTTAGACTTTTCAGATTTTCGAGTGAATTTTCGAACTTTACACGTATGACTATGATACTGTAGGAGAAAGCCTATATGGAGGGGTATGTAGTGGCGGACAACTGGGGGTTACACCGTGCTCCAATGTTTCGGTATCAGCTCATTTTTCTAGCTAGAATTCAGTTTAACTTTTTGTACTCATATGCAATAACAATGCGAGATGAACTGTTTAGCAATTAGTCTTCTTCTATGTTTTCTAGGGTATTTGCTAAAGAGGTTGAGCGCCATGGGCAGAACTTTTCGCAGAGACAATTACCTTACTTTAATTTTGTTGCAAACAGTGAACATAAAAAAAGAAGCATTGGTGTCATCGTTACTGGTAGACATAAACTTATCATCAGTGCCACGGCTGTAATTTTATTAGTGGTTATGATATATGTGTTATGGCATTACGAGTTTAACCCAAATACTAGTAAATATTTCCACTGATGTCTCAATAGACAGCTGAGGAGCAATTATAAAAAAGGGCCGGCTTATTAACCGCGGACGCTAAAATTTTATCGAGAAGCCAGCTACTTTAACAGGGCCATAGGCTGACGCTTAATCAGAAACTTCAGCTATCACTGATAAACCGTACAACTACCGTACAAAATTTGATGCCCAGAAATGACTTTTAAAGCGCACAGTCTCGAAAGCTCTTCTTATCAAGATAAGTTCTAGGGGTAAATTTCTAGGTCTAACAGTGAATTATCAAAATCATTTAATGATCCAGGATCAGCATATGATACTCTATATAGACCAGTATATACGTAAAGTGTGGGGTGCGGGAATGAGCTGGTGAATAGATTTTCCTCATATCATTGTCACCATATAGTGTTTCATCTATACAGTGTCGTAGGCTCATCCTAGATGAAGAAAAAAATGGGTTGATGATTCGTTATGATAGATACCTAGAAATTTACCATGTACAAATTTAGATCTGGAGTTAGTGACACGATCAAAATCGACCAAAACTTAGTAAAATCCAAATTTTTACCGAGGACAAGATCGTAGATCTCGGTCACACTGTTATCATTCCCTAACTTATGTATCTCTTACTGTGGCACTGTCTGTTAAAAAAATTTTTGTTAGTTTATCCCAGTTTCAGTCATGTTATGTCAATGAGGCGTCACCAGTTTCTATGTGATATATCCGTCCCAATTGCTTCCTACAAAAATTATTTCACTTCTTTTCCATCTTTTCTATTAGGCAAGATAGTACATTTCTTTTCTTTTAATTTTGGTCATAAAGCTTCAAAATTCAGCAGTGTTTTTTATAAAGATCTTCTTTATCTATATTCATAAAAACTAATGACACGACAGTAAAATTAACATTCGTGATATCAAATTAACTAAGCCTGTCATAAGACCAAAGTTCATAGAATCAATTCGCCAACATACAGTGCATATCTTTATAGAAAAGAGTTCTCAAGACCTGCGCTCCGAAAGTCATTTCTGGGTATTTCTTCATATAAGAAATCTAGCAAATTTGTTTGCCCAAATAAGACAGTCACAGTTGCAATACGAACTTCGAGTATTTCAGCACGTTTTTCTGCTCAAATCTTATTACAAAACTTTCCTTGTAGACAATCCAATTGTCAACAACTCATCTTCGATAATGCAACTAAACAGCAGCAACGTCACAGAAACTGAGCTTGATGTTCAGTATTCTGAATATGGAAGGTATTATGTGGGACATGTTCGAGCTGATAATAAACAGCGGCATGGATCGGGAGCTATTTATTTCGGTAATGGTGTAAAAATTCAAGTCGAATATGAAAATAATTATAAAATTGGTCAAAGTTACTTGATAACCAATACTGGACTAAAAATTAAATGTGACTTCGATACTGAACAACTGCTGAATTCGTATCGCTTTACCCTGGATTTAATTCTTCTTAACGGTAGTCGCTCACAATACGATGTATATGGTAATATTCAAATAAAAGATATAATTAAGATAATATCGTTTAATGACAGCAGCAAATGTTTTAAACTTTTGGATGGAATATCAAATATTGCTTTGATATCTGCTAGAGATGGGAGTGATACAAACCATATTTTAGTTGAAGAATTCTACGAAAAGTTACCATTCTTATTTTCTGTTGCTAATATTTGTCCAGAGCAAATTAAAACTAAACAAGGATTGTGGTTGGAAATTGGAACATCGATTGTTAATAATTGGCTTCATCGGACCGATATTAAAGGAATAATTATAATTTATGAAACATATGATTTTTATCAAACAAATGGTTTTGATGAGTTGGAATTGGTTGAAGACGAAATTGACACGTATCGAATAATCCCGAACCGAAATCCCGACATATATAACTTTTTGAATGTAGTTTTGGATGGTAACACAATTAATATACCAATTATAGTGATTACAAAAATAATAAACAAGCACTTTGACAAATCAATGATAGTTGTTTTTACAGATATATTAAAAGCTATCCAATTAGTAATAAATTCGATATTTGATAATGAGTCACGTTGTAGTCCACTGATTATGTCAGAGAAAAATATCTATGATACAAAGTCAAAAACTTTAACTAAAGTTGTAAAATCAAAACCTGGTTTTGCAATACTGGCGAAATACGATGATGAACAACCACCAAACTTATCTGAAATTAGATGCCTTAATTCGAGTTGGACGTATGTTGAAATATGCAATGAATCACATATTTTAAGACCTAACGATACGTGTTACCCTGTTTATTATCCATCAGAAGTACAACGTGCTTTTTATATGTCTCTGGTGAATCGTACGAACTAATTTAATCTATTCAGGTACTTCAATCTTTGCTAATAAGTAGAAATGAAATTGTTTTTGTATTCGTACAAATAATATTTATAGCTAGACGTTTCAATTTATTTGCTAAATTTTCATCAGTAGCAGCAATCTTTTCATACAATAATGAACTACCGTTATTGTGTTTGATGCAAAAAATTTATTTATTCAGTCCTTTGTCAATTAAACCTGCAATTGAACAAATAATAAGAATAACGTAGACCTTTGTATAATGTACGTTGAATATTTTGATTGTGCCCTAATAGAAAAAGGGTACTACAATGACATTTGTTAGATTAATATAAATTAGAATTATTTTTTGGATACTTTTCATTTAAAATGCAAAAATCCGTTCTCAGGAAAAGGATTAAGCAAAACTATACTTTCTACAAGAAAAATAGGTATGTTGACAATGAAAAACATAGTCTTATTTCGATTTATCTTGAGCAAGCCTGTAGAACACCGTTATATAAGAAAAAAATTCCGAGTAAATGATAAAACATTAACAAATTGATATATGACCAAACTAACTTTCTGAAACTAAAACAAAAGACAGAATAAGAAAGTTAAGTAAACAGAAGAAACATTAAAGCGGTAATTGAATTATGCATTTAGAAAAGTGTTTGTCCTAGTTTCACTAGAACAAAAGTCCCATTCAACGCTAATGTTCAATATGAATCTTGTTTAATCTCTCCAGCGTCATCATCATTCAAACAGTAATGCATAACTTATTGTTATTGTTTTTATCTTTGTCATATATGTATCTACAAAGAGGAGTGATAAGATGTTAATTTTTTGGAAACGATCAAGAAAATCATTATCCGTAAGGATGACTTTACCAGAGGCACGTAAGATCCTTTGGCAATTTTTTTCATATTTTTCCAGGGTTGATGTCATCAATAACAAGATAGTTAACTTCATCAGTCCATTCCTACGGATGATGGATGAAAATTACTTGTTCCAGGTTCGGTTCCTGGAGGAGCTGTTCTTTTTTTCATCCTTTTCAAGGCAGACGGTTTTGCTTGCACAATTTTACTTAGACGGTTTTTCTAACGATTTTAAAGCCATCAAAGCAAAACCATCATATTGCAACCATAGGAAACAAAAGCATGAACAATCAAAAGCATCAAAAAACAAAGCTTGATAACTTCTTCGGTGGCACGTTTACAGGTATAAGAATAAAATTTATAGTCATACGTAAGTCAAGTTATATACTGTTTGAGCCTCAATATCGTCGTTATGTAGAAAATTTTTGTTTGTATCATCGAACAACTTCTTCTATTAATTCAGTTGTTAGTGTTTTCGATCATGTGTCGTAAATCTAGAAAATCATCATACTCAGAACGATTAGAACACATACCTTGCATGTGGAATATAGGAATATACATTGAGAAAATAGTTTATAATCGAGATAAGATATTTAATTGTCAGTGTGGTTAAAAAGCGTGTTTAATTGTGTGTCTTAAATCTGTTAAGTTTTACTAGAGATGAAATTTCTATGCTAGAATAACACAACAAACAGTTTATGGTCTGTTCGATTGATAATCGCACCTGATTTGAATAGGAGAGTCTACTTTGACCATCTATAATTTACACCTCTACCTCCGTACACAAAAAATACCATGAAAGGTCGATTACTTGCACACAAAAGAAAAAATAGGCGTCCTTAATTTGTGGTTGTCTTCTATCACCACTCATTTACAGGTATATACTTGAAAATAAATATTAATTTGTTTTTACATATATCTCTATTATCAAATGTAAACGCGTATAGAATTCTTATCACATCTCTAAATGAAATAAACTGTGTCGATCTCAGAAGTTCAATCATAATTAATCTTAAATGAATTATTAATTTCAGTTATTTCTAATCTTGTTGATAATATTTCGAAAAGTCTAAAAAATAAAAAGTAATCTCGTTGTCTGTGTCTATGTTTAGAAACACGGTAGTAGATAAATCATGAAGATGACAATACATTTTCAAATAATAATTGAAAACAAATCTAGCAAGTAAATGTGAATAAAATTAACAAGAAAAAGATTCTCTGCTATCTTTACCATAGAAAAAATATCTCTTTTAAAAGGAGAAAAGATGGCATCCGTTTATGGCGTAATGGGGAGAGAGCCATGATACAAGTGTAAAAGTTAAATAACGTTTATTTAACAAATATCTCTTAATGTCAATAAATAATTATTATGTATCCGTTCTATTTTGTAGCCTTTAGAAGATATCAAACAGAATAGATTTTCCGAAACTCATGGAGTTAATGGAGCAAAATAAATAGTCTAAACATTAGAATATCAGCTTCTACATGATTCAAATTCTTGTAAAGAACTTATGAGAGCAAAAGAGAGAAAAAGTTTTTGAGTACGAGAGTCGACTGGAATAATATTCAACAAAGTTTATGGTCATCGTTGGACTCAACTATGTATCAAAACTCTTTATATCTTTCCGATGTATCACGAGTTAAAAAACCTGGTTGACAGACTTTCTAACATTAGCGTTTCTTCTTGTGAAACTAATTTTTAGTAGTTTTGTTCAAAACATTAGAATAATTTTGCATTATTCTGCTACATATGAATCGTACAATAGTGAAATTTTTATTTTATTATATGATGTTTCGAATTCTAAACTCAAATAGCTAAGATTTCTAGTTGATGCCTTGTTTCATTGAATGCGTTTCCTTTGAGACTGTGATGCCTACGCGAAAATCCTTCAAGGAGAAGAAACAAAGAGAGAGAGAGAGAGAGAAATCAGACAAATATGTATAAATCATAACGTTGTTTATAGTCTTTCTATTCACGTGTACGTGTTCGTAACAAGAACATCAATTTTTTTTAACAAAACTTACATTTCAACAATCCTGAACAGAGATATACGGAAAATTTCTCTTTTCTCTATAGATGATATTGTGTCTACGTTGACATGGTAGACCTGACTTCTATCTGATTCCGGCTATTAAAAGCAGGCAGTTACTTTTATTCTTGAATTTATAATATTATTTATTTTCAGTTTATAGCAAAAGCCTTGAATAATGATGTCCAAGATATTATTGTCGTTGTTTTTATTAGGAAAATCCAGAAAAAACAAAAGAGTTCTATGGTACGCTCATTTTACCACTAAAAACTAAAAAACGTTTGATCACCCTGAATAATCCTTTTTAATGACATTCCGTTTTTTTGCAATGAGAAAGTTTTCCTCCAAGGAAATAGATAAACATTTTGTAAGTTCAATCATCTTCTTTCAAAGATGATTGTGAAACGCCAGAAAGCTTTTGTCCACAGCCCGACTTCACCCGTGTCAGTATCTGTACAATCCATCTGTGGAATACTCGAAACGTTTATTTTCAACTTGACTTTTCAAATTGATGATTATTTGTCATTTTGCTGATTAAAAATAAAGCCAAAGTGTTGATGATAAGGATATTTAATCAGCGAAAACTATTTGTTCATTGGATGGTTTAAATTTTTTTTGAAATTTCATCCAGTCAAAAATTTAATTGAACATTTTATTATTTCCTTTTGCTCGTTCTCTTCAATGAGAAAAAAATTAAGGAAGTATATTTTATATATTTTACCGTCCATTCTTACGTCATTCATTATAACGATATTTTCTAATCCGAATCATAGATAGCTCGAGTCTGTGGAAAGAACCGTGTACTCTGTCCACACAATAGATATCTCAAAATATTTCTGAATTTGAAGTTAGCTACATCTAGAAAAAAGATAATGAATGGTATTAAAATTGAACAACAATGTTATGGTGATAGAAACATTTCATTCCCCTTATCATCCTCATCGATGGAATTGAACGAAACAACAACATCAACGGAAGAAGATGACGAGGAAGAGGAGAATGAAATAGAAAATGAACTGTTATTAAAGGTAATCAATTTTTTCACACTCGCTAATTTTCGCAAGGATTTCTACAGTAGTGAGAACTTTTGCGAATAAAGATGGTCTCCACAGTACCTGAGATTTCTATATTCTAGGGCAGAATATTGTAGCTGGGACAGATCATAGACTTCGTATTCTAGTATGATACGATTTCAATAATGAAAGTGTTTTTGCATCTCTGACATCAGAAGATCAAACATGAATAATTAGCTGTTTTTTAAAATTATCCATCAGTGAAAATAGTTTGCTTTGGAAAAAGCAACTAAAGTTGGTGTATAGCTATGGTTCATCTTAGTTATGTAGCTCTAATATGAGTTTCTTGACAAGTCGGAGTACCAGAACGTTTTGAAAGAGAAAGCGTGACACTTTATTCTTGTATGACTATGTACATGTTGTGTTAATTGTTAGTTGCAAAATACGCCAATTCTTTATCACAATTATATTAAGTGGTTTCGTTTATTTCTTTAAGAAAACGCACGATAGTGGTTTTGTCGATGTTAGTGATGAGAAAGAAGTTAAAAAAGGTAATTGAATTGTCATCGAAACTTTTTTTCGTTTCTAGATTTCAAACAGTCGCACCGCGAACACTCATATCATAATTAAAAATAGACATAGATTTCCGTTCATTTTATGTCTGTAGCATATGAGAAATGACAAAATAACGTCACATCTTGTTTCTGTGTGTGTGTGTGTGTGTGTACATAGACGATCTAATACAATTCATAGCTTGAAGGCATTTTAGTATATCATGCTGAGCATCCTCACTAGATAATGTATGTTTATAGATAATTGCTCAAGTAATTGAGTTTATTGTTCGTCGCGTACAATATGGTACATTCCATCTATCTGTATACCATAAATAAAATTCTTTTGTTTTCAGGAATACGTTCATATTCAAATTATACTAGTACACCATTAAGACTAGTCACAAATAATGTACGAAAATACACTAGTGAGTCGTCTTCAATCAATGACCGTCATTTGTCTTCCGACGATACAAAATTCGAAGACGGAAAGAGTTTCCGAAATACAAGGTGTGCATCAAGGAGATTTATTTGTACATCTTATTCAGTTACGCTCTTATTTTTTCACAGATTTCTCGGAAGTACAGCCGTAGCAATTTTGAATAAATGGTTTTATGCGAACCAAAATTATCCATATCCAGATGATGAAAAAACTGAACAATTAGCATTTGAAACTGGTATGTTAGTTATTCTATTTACTACGTTCCTAAGCAAACGACAGGAAGACCGGTAACTGTTGTTCATGTTGATTCGTCTCCTAGGTATCACATCTAAACAAATCAAAAAATGGTTTGCTAATAAACGAGTTCGCTCTCAGTCATGTTATAAGCCACTGCATCGATCTCGAAAAGTAATTAATTATGTGATATCATCTAATATGTGTACTATAGTTATATACTTATTTTAGTCAAGAATAAATTATTATCAATCCGTTTCTTCTCATTCTTGTCCACCTATTTTGTCACCTGCAACGAATTACAATTACATCATCAATCACAACAACATCACATCTTCATCTCAAAGTTCTAAAGATACAGCTACAACACTACAAAATATATTTTCAGCAGCTTCTGCTGCTCCTCATCCTTCATGTGTATCTGCTTTATCGTTACCCTCCCCTATGTATCAGTATCAATTTCAAAATTCATTTTTTAATCCAATGCTAATGAATCCAATTGCAATGATGATGATGATGAACCCAATGTATGCTCAACAACTATTATCAACAGCGGCTGCCAATGGATCTGTTCTATCTGCTCCAACTTCACCAATCATAGTACCCACAAGTCGAACAAAACAACGACCCACATCCAATATGTCAGCAACAACATTTGATAAAAGCAAGCGGTTCTGGATGTGATAAAAGAGAGGAGCGGATAAAAAAGCGATTTTGGTAAGATGCACCCAGGGCAGCCTTGCAGTGAAATTTATTTTTCGACACTTCATACACCATTCGATAGAGAATTTCGCGGTGATCACGAATATCACTTCCAAGGCTCTCAGAACCCTTTCCTC
>CAJNOQ010002928.1:0-22113 GCA_905250885.1 Didymodactylos carnosus | reverse complement strand
AGTGATTATAAGAATAGTAAGTATATAAAGTTATATATATATGTATTGTTTTAGCACGTTTGCGTTTTCGGGTACGGGTACAATGTTGCGGGTACGGGTACAATGTTGCGGGTACGGGTACTACGGTGCGGGTACGGGTAGGGTACGGGTAAAAATGAAATTTTCGGGTTGGGTACGGGTATGAAAATCGTACCCGTGTACATCTCTAACAGGAACATCTGAAAAGATCTTTAACAGTTGGCAAGTATAAACTTTCAATGAACAATTAAACAAATTTGTAATTTGCGATGGATATTATTGGAATCAGAACTTCTTGTATTAGTTTGAGTAAACAAATATGTGAACTAACGAGAATAGAAAGTGAAAAAGGTTTAATTTGGAGATGCTTTACAAGATGTATGCTTGATTAATTAAAAGTATATGTTATTGCCAGTATATGTTATTTGATAAATTGAGCGAAAAGGCTATTTGGTCATACGTCCTGTCCATCTACCACAGCCCGAAGAGAAAGCCGGAAAGTCATAGCAGTGGAAGAAAGTCCATTTAAAACTAATCTCAATAAAAAATAAAAATTCGATTTTTGATGAAGCCAAGCAGTAATATTAAGCGAGAAAAAGGAAAAAGAATGATATTCATCTATATCTACCCGTGGACAGAAATTAAGAAATTCTTTGACCCGTGGAATGTAGAAGCCTTCTAAGAAAACTCTTCTATTGTGTGTATATATCAGATCTTCTTTCTGAAAAATAGAAGAGTATTTACAGAATATATACAGAAAAGAGAACAATAATCACCTATATCTATCTACGCGTGTAGAAATATATGCGAAAAAATATTTTCAACGAGTATTAAATACTTTTTTCTACTCCTATTTGCTTTTTCGTCATGTCATCTACTATGTTCACATAACAGCGTTAATCACAATTAGAGCGAAAACAAGACTTGGTATATAGTAAGACTATGTCTCCAACTACCATGGCCCGAAGAGAAAGCTGTAAAGCCACGGTAGTGGAAAAAAGTCCATTTAAAACATCTCAATAAAAAATAAAAATTGCACTTTTGATGAAGCCAAGCAGTGACATTAGTGGATCTGTATCTCAAAAGCCAGAAGTACCTATTTTTGAAAAATAGCTCGCCGCGATGTCAAACATTTTCCTTTTCAGATGAGACAGAAAGTAGAAATGAACACTGTCTAATTCATTTCAATTTAACTCGTTAAGTTGAGTAATTTGTATTAAACTCGTATATTGTCAAAAAGAAGTGTTTTGATAAACCACTCGGCTGGCTTAAAAATCCATCTCCAGTGCGTTTTGAAGGCACGTTAGGTGCATTTTCTCATCTTTTTACTGTTAATTGCCTTAATATCTTCGAAAAAACACCTCTAAGTCGCTGGTTTTCTGGAAACAAATAGCTCCGGTGCATTTGACATCACTAATATATTAAAAACGCACAATGCACTAGTTATGGTGAAGACACGTAGTCGCACATCAGCCATGGGTAAATCATGTAGTCATATATTAAGGTATTGAAAATGCTACGAGACTCTTCTTAGACACTGAGGGCTACTCAAGATATCTCCAGTAAAATCAAATCGATAGAGAAAAGTGCTCTAGCTGCATTGTTTCTTCGACAACTACAGTGACTTGACTGTCGTACTCTTGAACAGGCGATAATGGCGACTTTGAACCAATCGAGTAAAAAGGTTTGTTTACTACAAACCTACAAAGTAACGCTCGTATGCCACTTTCTCGGTCTCCTGCCTTGGGCAACTTATATAAGAATAGGTTTGATGTGAAAAGTTTATTATCTAACATAACTCTAAAAGGTTACCTGAAAACCATATTTTCTCAAGGATCTAAGAATATCTCAGATTAGTTCTCATGATAGGTTATTTGTATTGTGTAAGTCTTATTTTTAATCTGTTGCTCGCTTATTTAATTTTGTCACACGTTAAAATAAAATGTTTTTCGTAGTAGCCTACGTTTATAAGGCATCTCGACGTATTTATTGCATCTTCAATGTCTTAAGGACATCAGGATGTCTTACTATATGCATCAAAAATGCATTTGGTTTACACGAAAATGCCTTGGCTCCACGAAGTCTCACGCAGATAGTGCGGGTGCATCAAATTGGAATCCAGCCGCCTTCGTAAGGCATCATAGCGCGTCTTTTACATGGAAATTTCATCTTACTCATCAAAAATAGAGTCACCTTTGACGAGTGTGAAGTGCATTTTTTTTCGAAAATGTACCTCTTTTTTCACAGTGTAATGAATGATGTTTTCCTTAGGTAGAAGAGTAGATCAACATTTGGAGTAAAAGATAAAATTCGTTCTTTAGACAGAAACATGTAATTCAGCTTTATATAAGTTAGATTGTACAGCTGATAATAGAAAATGAAAATTTGTTCTATTCTGTACATATCAGCTTTTTCTCTTTCTGCCAATTAAGCGAGAAAAAGAAAAAAGAAAGATGTTCATTTATATAAAACAGAAGAAAGATGTCTGGTTTAAGATAAAACAAACCCGAACTCTCTGGCTTGTAGTATATTAAAAAGTCTTGGGAAAAACGGTTTTCGATTTTTGATGCTGATGCCGAATACGATATTTTTATTGCATAGAAGTTGAGTTCTGATTGCGAACATTGAGGATTATGGGCAGAATTCAGACTTTTTCGGTTCTGATTTAGAAAAAACGAATTTTCTCAGCAAGGAAAAAAATTTCGACATCTGAAAAGCGATGCGCACTTTTAAAGCTGGAGTTAAGGCGCATCGAATAATGTAGGAAAATTGGTTCCATCGTTTCACAGGAAAAAACGGTCAAAACTAGGCATCCATAACATTCATCCATAAATCTCTACTATCAACGGAAACTTTAGAAATTTTACGACGATAGTAGAGATTTATGGATGCCTAGTTTTGACCGAAAAAACCAGATAGGTTTGCAAAATGACTCATTCTTATTTGACATTGTTTCATTCGAAGGTCGATGGTACACAGGCGTTTACCTTCAAAATGAAGCTAATACCATTTTTGAATTCAGTTTTCAACGCTGGACAAGAAAAGAATGGTTTGAAAACTCCCTATCGTGGAACAAAATAATAACTAAAAGTTTTACACAGAAAAGATTTTTGGACTTTCGAGATACTTCGATTTTTTTCGATTTTTCGATATGAAAAACTAGTTCTGAAGAATTATAAGTTATGTAATATTCTGAGTCAGCGTAAAATACAATATACAACGTACTCGGTTGCTTTTTTAATAACTTTTGCTAGAAAAGAAACAAAAACTTGCGGTTTCCCAACTCAGCAATCGAACTTATGTTACTTTTTATAGGGAAAATAAACATTGCCACGTTAGTCAGGAGCATCGATTGTCTATGTATTCTGTGTTTTTGAGATTGCCACATCAGAAGAAAGCCAAGCGTGGTAGTTCGGGAAAAACCGTGTCTGCTGTAAAGCCAAACAAAACTAAAAGGTCGCTTAGACGTCATTTTGTAGAAGACACTTCAAACTATCTGTCTAAATGTATAATTATCAATAGATTGCTACTTTAATTTCTGGAAAAGAAATCTTTGAAAATTTTTCAAAACTAAAAGTTTTTGCTTGCAAAAGTCTGTCTTAAAGTCGTGGCTATATAATGCTGAAAAACACAGATTTTTGTCTCCTTTCTAACAAAAGTTATTCAAAAAAACAACCCAGTATGCTGTATTTTGAAACGGATAATGGTCACAAAATAACAGAGAATTCGCAATCGATCGTGACCTCACCTAGATGGTGACCTGAACAATGGACACCCCCCTGGCTACGGGCCTGGCTGTTACTCTTATTTTGTTTTCTTGTTTTTATTCTTTCTTTTCTATCTCTCTGTTTCGTATACGAGTTTACTTTTATTATTATTTTTCTATTTATAGTTTCTTTTTGTTGTTGTTTGGCTCGAGTTATTGTTATTATAGGTCGGGAACCTTTGATGACTCTCGCTTTTCGTAAATAGATAAATCATTCATTCATTCATTCATTCATACAGGTACTGTAAAGTATAGAAAATATTTTCAGAAGACTGTCCTGTCAAGGGTGCAAACTTTATATTATTGATAGTGCACGTTTTTCTTGCATAGCATGCGAATAAAAGTGGTTTCATCCTGTTCATCATTAAAAACTTAATATAAAACAATTATTTCGGTAATGATTTGGTAGGTTTCTAGCTTGAAGTTCAGCAGAGTGATTGTTTGCTGCTTTTTGGTTGTCAAGGAAAGTTTTGGTATTTGGTTGATCGATGTTCATTGGCTTCATTCACCCAATTCTCTGATTGGTCATTGTGGTAAATTTACGTTAATTACCGTCTGAGGATAATTTAGGCATTAAAATATATCTTGCACCTTTCTGTCATCTGTTTTGTTTTTGACAATTTACCATTTGTCTAGAAAGTGAACAGGAAAATTAAGAGTATATAGCATTAGTCAACTAGACATGTAGTATTTTAGATGTGCTAGATATATTGATTATTTTGTTACATGTATAAAAGAAAAAAGCAACCTAAATGGCAGGACGACTAACGCGTGGGTAAATTATTACTTTCTCTTGCATCATCCCTAAATAAAATTTCTAATATTCTGATTTATTTGCCTCAGATTTTTCCATCGAGAGTTATCAGGTGCGGAAGCTGAAAAACTTCTACAAGAAAAAGGCACAACTGGAAGTTTTTTGGTTCGCCCTTCGAACACTCGTCCAGATGCTTATGTATTATCCGTCCGGTAATTATTTTATTTTTTACTTACTATTATGACTAAGTAACTTTGTTTTGTCTTTTTAGTCGAACTACTGGTGATATCACTCATATTCGTATTCAACGTACAAATGATGGTTTTGATTTGGGTGAGGGACAAGAACGTTTTGCAACGTTGTACGATATGATTAAACATTATAGACAAAATGTTGGAGAATTGAAAGAGAAAAATAATGAAACAATTCAATTAACAACACCAATATTAGCACAAATGCCAACACTTGAAAGGTTTCCAGTTGATTTGTAACTGCAATTTTACGCGTACTCACTGGTGTTTTTTCTAGATACTATCATGGTCTAATTCCGCATGCACAAGCCTCATCTTTATTGCTGGCTTGTGATAAAATTGGTTTATTTCTTGTTCGCGATAGTGAAACAGTACCAGGAGACTACGTTATTTGCGTTAAGACTGCAACAGATATTGCAAATGTAAAAATAAAATGTTTAAATTCCGAATGGTTTCTCGATGGAAAAGGTCGACGAGAACAAATTGATCATTTTAAATCGCTAGATGAACTTATTCACTTTTATTTGAAACATAATATTCTCGTTGCAACAAATGGAAATGCATTTTGTTTAGTTGAACCGTGTTGTTCAAATTGGTTTTACGCAAAAGATATTGCAAAACGTTGTGAACAATTAACAAAAGTAATTCATCCACCGTATGGACAACGAAATGGGTGAGTAATTTAATGTCTTTTATAATAAAATAATAAAATTTAACTGATGAATATTTATTATAGCTTTTCAATTGAATTTGAACTGTTAAATCAACAATGCGAACTTCGTTTGACAACAAATCATAAAGGAATAGGTGAAAAACTGGAAAATCGTTCAAGTAATCGTTTCAAAAATATACTACCATATGATGAAACACGAGTGATACTAAAAAATTATTTACAGACTGATTATGTGAATGCCAATCGAATTAAATCCATTGACTCATCAAGTCGAGAATATATAGCCACACAAGGTCCGTTAGTAAATACTATTACGGATTTTTGGCATATGATCTATCAAGAGAATGTTAAATGTATTGTCATGATTACTAGAGAAGTAGAAGGATTAAAAGTAAGGAAAAACGATCTTTAACATTTGTATTTCAGTAAATATCAGAAAATCAACTTTTTAGTTTCAATCTATTTTTTGATAAAAATATAATATCGGAGCGATGTTCCGTTTTGGAGGATATACCAAATATATCGTCGTAAAAATGATTCTAATTTTTCGTTTCTTTATCAAGAAATCATATCAAATCTATTCGAAATCCATTTAATTTTCATGAAAGAAGAACATTGAAACTAGGGATGGGACAGTTTCAGTTTCTATAGTTCTTAAGAACTGGTAGAACGAACTGGTTACCAGTTCAGCTCCTGTTGACCGGGAACTGGTTACCAGTTCTTTTCAAGAATTCAAAATAAATAAAATTGATGTAGCTAGTTCTATTGACTTGGTTTAGTCAACTAAACACATCATCTACCTCTGAAACACTACACAAAGTCAATGTAAGTAGGTTCACCGGTTTTATTTCAATTTTAATTTTTTGAAAAGAACTAGTACCAGTTCGCGTTCAAAAGAACTGAACTGCAACTGTCCCATTCCTAACTGAAACGTCTGATTTCATACTGACAATTTCTACAAGAAAATCTCACTTGACTAGTCTAAACGATTCTTATGTGATGCATATCATCATTAAACCGGTTTATTATTCATGTTAATTTGCTTCTCTATTTAGAATAAATGCGCTCGTTATTGGCCTGAATTGTATAGTACCATTCAGTATGGAAATATTTCTATTGAAAATTTAAGTGAAACAAATTTTGGTCCTCCTCAAGATCCTGCTGTATCTCGCAACATGCCATCGTCACGCGGTACTCCACCAATTCTCCAACAAAAACCAGTTCTGCCTTATCAAAATGATGATGATTGTTATTATCGTGTACGTATCCTTCGTTTAGTCTATCTGTCTGATGACATGCAACCAATAAAAACATGGGATATTGTACATTATCAATACTTAGCTTGGGGAGATCATGGTAAGAATAAAATTCAGTTGTATTTATTGAATATTGTTATTATTTGTTGAATCTAGGTTCGCCATTAATGCCAGGGACTAATTTAAATGAACGTGATAATGCACAATTACACATTTTACACGAATTTTTTGAGAAAATTAGAAAAAATAATACACAAGATTTTTCATCACCATTGGTTGTTCATTGTAGTGCCGGTATGAAACTTTTTTTCTAAGCCAATTATCATTAAAAGAAAATATTTATTAAAAGCAAAGGATCATCCAGTCTTTTTATATATATTAGTGTTAAAAAAAGGATTTAATTTTTTTTTTTTAGGTATTGGTCGATCAGGAGCAACAATAGCTATCGATATGATTTTAAACAAAATTTTCACTGAAGGTTTAGACACTGAAATCGATATACCTGGTTTAATAATACACATACGTTCACAGCGATCAGGTATAAGTTATTATTTTCAATAGTAAAATGTATTTTATTTTACGTTTTTACTTCAGGCTTAGTTCAAACTGAACGCCAATATGAATTTATTTATCGTGTCATTGAATATTTTGTTGAACTACAAATAAAACAACAACAACAATTTCAACTTCAACCAGATTATATGAATATAAATGCTCAATGAATATGATTATATGTAATTCAACGAAAATAAATGGTTATTGAGATTATATCTCTATGGAAATAGGAGTTAGTTAAACTGTTGTGCTATTCATGCTAAAAAGAAAAATTGTTCTTATTTATTGTTAATTTTTTATTCAATTTCTTTCTATTCTCTGTTTGTTACTGGTATCTATGAGAGCCCACGATATTGTTTTTTCTACTGTTTTTTATTTTTGTGTAGTGATTAAAACAGTGTACCTTATGTTTCTTTGTTGTTGTTGTTGTTGCTACATCGTTCTCTTAAATTAAATTATATTTCTCTTTCTCTTTACTTGTGCAATTTTATGTTTAAAAGTCTTAAGCCAGATTTGGGCTGGTGCTTTTTTCTCCACTGTTTTCCCAATATTTATAGAAAAAATCAGATCATTACTGAGTATGGCTCAAAATTCGTTCTGTTCCTTTTTTTGTATTTTATATTTTTGTCTTAATTCATATACATACGCGAACAGATTTACCGATAAGTTTAATATCAATAAAACAAATGTTCCATGACTAATGTCAATTTTTTTGTTTTGTATTATAACTCTCAATGAGCTTGTACTGATAGTTAAGTAGTATGGCATCGACTAGTATCGCTATTTATTTCTTAGCTATGAATACACAACTCGCTATTATATTTAAGCTATGAACACGTATTTTCTCTAAATTTTTTGTTAACTTTCGTTTTGCTGTTAACTTGTTGATTTTAATCAGCACACTGCTTCATTTTTTAAGCCAGTTAAGTTCATGTGTAGATGAAATCAGAACGACTAGCACAAGAATTCTAATTTATTCATTTTCATTTTAGATATTTCCTCATTATGCCGACTATTGGTATCAGGCGGAGTGCGTTATTTCATGAACTAGGAAAAACATTTAGTGAGTAATTTGATAAAATTCTAACCCATTTATTGTTTATTTGTCTTTTTTTTTCTTCTTTTAGCTGACGCCGAATTTGATGATCTATGTTTTGATTTTGGCATTGAATTAGACGATGTTGTATGTTGGCTTTTGGTTTATTTGTGTTTATTTTTTAACGTTACTTTAATTCGCTAGGAACTATTGCATGATGGATCAAATGACGCTGAATATAAAATTGAAATTCCAGCTAATCGGTATGTTATCGCTCACGTGCTAAATTCAATTTTACAGTGCCCGTTTTGTTTTCTAGCTATGATCTTTTGTGTTTGGAAGGATTGGGTCGTGCATTGAATATATTTTTAGAAAGGTAATGATAACTAAAGAAATTGTTACAATAAAAGACATCAAGGATAAAGATTTTAGAAACTTAGAAGTCTTGTCTCTCCTAAAGTGTTTTTCAGATTACTTTGTGATCACACTTGAAATTGTGTGCCTGTTGTAGCCGTTTATTATTCATAATATAGAAATATATATTATTTCTTGTTTATTTTTTCTTTACTTGATTGTTTATCATTCCTCAACACTTTCCTTTTCCATAGCAAAAAGATATATTCGTAATTCTAAGCGCAATCAGTTACTGCCAAAATTTGAACGAACAGTGGTATAACGGATGGACCAGAAGAAATTGTCCGCTTTTCTCAGGATTTTTTCTCCAAGCTGACATTGCTCAAAAAGTTTTATTATGATACCAAAAGGTAGGAAACTTTTTGTAGATTTTATGCTTGTATTCCTTTCAAAATAAGCATTCACCTACTTTTTGTAGCTATGGAAATGTTGAAAGACACGAAAAAGTTGCTTTGCTCAGCCCTTAGTTAGATTAAAATGCAATTTTTAACTGTTTAATAGTTTCGTTGCGTGCGTATGTCATATTCAGATCGCACGCAACGAAACTATTAAACAGTTAAAAATTGCATTTTAATCTAACTAAGGACTCAGCAAAACAACTTTTCGTTTAGAAGAATTTAATCTATTTTTTAAAGTTTTCCTATTTCAAAACGAAATTTCTAGACGGTGATAATTACATTCATCTAAAGTATATGCCCTTTTACTAGTTATTCTTACCTTACTTCTCACAAAACAACTGTAACTCGAGTGCTCGTTTTCAAAGCGACCTAGTCTCAGAAAAGAAATGTTTTGTACACTGTGAAATTGTACACCTTTTTGATATGCAAAAAACTTTTAATCTTATAATGTGAATTTCTTTGAATGAAGAAGTTATGCTATTTTTAAAAATGTATTTTTAGAGGTGGTAAAATACCCGAGTATCATTTATTTACACCATCCAGTGATAAAATCATACGTATTAAAGTATTGCCAAATGTTAGTAAGAATTTGTTTAAATTAAAGAAAAATGATACATGCTATCAATCTTTTAGACTCAATCTATTCGTCCGTTTGTTGTTGGCGCTGTATTACGTGGTATAAAATTTAATAGTGAAACTTACAATAGTTTTATTAAATTACAAGAAAAATTACATCAAAATTTATGTCGTGAACGAAAGCTAGTTGCCATTGGTACACATGATTTAGATACAATTCAGCCACCATTCTTCTATGATGCTCAACATCCAAAACAAATTAAATTTAAACCATTAAATCAAACACAAGAATTTTCAGCCGATGAACTAATGGAATTTTACATGGTAATTTTGTTTATCGTAGACGTTAGCAGTGTATATAATACGATGTTCAGCATTTTTTATTAATGCTATTAAAACACGTGTCTTTTCATAGTCATTGTGGGAGTGTTCCACGATCAGTCTCCCTATCAAAAAAGTCATTTTTTGTCTAAATTATTGATTTTCATATTTATACATGGTTGGATAGCCCAAAGTGTCTACTTCCAACTGCACTATGAGTTATTGGTTTTACGATGGTTTTTGAGGATTTTACAGAGATTTTTCTGAAACATTCCCAATACGAAAAAATTATAAGAACCTTCTATACGTGCAAAAACATATGCCGCACATTTCTATGCACATGCCCATTCGATTCACCATAGTCGATAACCTCTGACCAACTACTCTCAGTTCTTCCGTATATCATTTTATCAAGCAGAAAAACTTGATTTTTAAAGTCAAAGCTTGATTTCCATTTTTCTCGGAATTATCTTTTTGAGTTTTAGCTGTTCGCGCGACAAAATTTTCTAGTGCTAAAAAAGCTTGAAATGGTCTCAAAATGTAGCTAAAACTTGACATTACAAGTTAACAGAGCTGGATTTTGCTTTTCAATCTAGTTCTTGAGAAACATGAAGTCTTTGAAAAGTTAGTCGAAATGTTTTTCATAAAAACTTCGAGAAAACTAAATCGGTTTCTCATAAGAGGAACCCTTAAAAACCGTTCCAATTTCTTAGTATTATTCACTGACAGCCTTCTATTTTGATATTTAATTTCTTGTTTAGAAAGACACTCATTTAAAACGCTATGTGCCACTTATTCGAGACTCTCCTGTTTATCCGATTATATACGATTCAAACAAAGTTGTTCTCTCATTACCGCCAATTATCAACAGTTTGTATTCTTTTTTTGTATACGTTTCGTCTTTTGCAATTCGTTCGTACTTTCTTCTAGGCGATCATAGTAAAATTACGTTAAATACACAGAATGTTTTTATCGAATGTACAGCAATCGTAAGCAAGACTAAAACTGATTAAATATATGAGAAATATTTTATTTTTATATTTATTAAGGATTTACACAAAGCAAAAACTGTGCTCGATACAATTGTAACAATGTTTAGTCAATACTGTAGTACACCTTTCTTGTAAGTAGATTTATCGATGTCCACATTTAGCAACTATTTGTTAGGACATGTAACGAGATGCGTTATTTATCTTTTTTGTTTAGAATAGAAACTGTATCAATTGAACAAGTTGATGGTCAAATGACACTCTATCCTGTTAGTATTTAAAAAAGCTCATTCTACATGTTTCTATATTGTCTGTTTGATCACTTTCTTATTTAGACACTTCATTCTCGCACTGAAAAAGTATCTGTGTCTAAAATCAATCAACGTATTGGAATAGAGTAGATAGATTCATATGTTTTTTTTTGTAGTGGTCACTATAGAATTCTTAATTTTTCTAGAGTTGACTCAAATAAAGCTGCTCATCTTCTAACACGTATGTGTTTGAAAGCATCTGTGATAGATGCGGATACTCTTCAAGTGACAATACCGCCAACACGTGCCGATATATTACATTTTTGTGATATTGCTGAAGATTGTGCAGTTGCATACGGTTTTAATAATATTGTAAAAACTGTTCCAAAAACTAGTTGTATTGGAAATCAGGTAAGTGGTTCTTGATTTTTAATATTCATACAATAAATATATCATCATTTGTTTGTCTCTAGTATGAAATTAATCGTATTACCGATCTTCTTCGACATTCAGTAGCCGAATGTGGTTTTACCGAAACACTTACATTTGCACTATGTTCAATTCCAGATGTTGCCAGTAAATTTGGGAAAGAAATTGAGACAATACCAGCTGTTCACATTGCTAATCCTAAAACACTTGATTTTCAAGTAAGTTAAGTCTTTCCTAGTCAGAAACTATTTTGGTAACTACGAGCTAAATCTAGTAAAAATTCTCAGGAAATATTGACTGTACTAAGTATAACAAACACTTTGCATTGAATGAAAATAATATCATTAGAATTTATGTACATTTATCTCAAATTTAACTAGTAGGAGTAAAATTTTCAAACAATTATGAAAATGTTTAGATTGGTCGTACATCGTTACTTCCTGGTTTATTGCGCACAATTGCTTGTAATCGTGGCACAGCTTTGCCAATTCAATTATTTGAAGTAGCTGATGTTATATTAAAAGATCAAAGTCGAGGTAGAAAAAAAATATGAATTTACAACTCATTTCTTTTTTCCTAATCTTTGTATTTTCTGTTGAAGATACTGGTAGTCGAAATGAGAGACGTTTATGCGCTGTTTATTATGGTAAAACTCCCAGCTTTGAAACGATTCATGGTTTACTTGATCGTGTTATGCAATTATTAAAATTAAAATATGAGACAAGTAACAGTGGATATTATTTGAACAGTAATTGTGAAGGTAAATAATAAGCTAAGAAAGAAGAGGATTCTAAAAATTTTATATTTTTTATGTAGATTCTGGCTATTTTCCTGGCCGATTCGCTCAAGTAATAGCACGTGGCTCAAATATTGGCACTATTGGTGTATTGCATCCAAATGTTATTGAACAATTTGAGTTAAAATTACCATGTTCTGCGCTTGAAATTAGTGTTGAACAATTTGTGTAAATTTCTTTTTGAATAAATCTCATTTAATGTCTGTTGTTATTTTTATCACACATATTTATTGTTAGACAAGAAAAAAAAACTTATCGACAAAGTTTAAAATAAAAATTATATTTCTGTAATTTAATTTATTCAATTAATACTTTCTTTTATACCAATGTCACATTTCGATCTCTATATCTTTTATCATACGAAGCGATTCGTTTTGATTACGAGACGCTTCGATTAGTAAAATAGTTTCAAACACCGATCTTGACGAAAAGAATAATGGGTTTTTTAAGTGTCAACTCACAAAAGGCAAAATAAGCATGAAATACACGGACACTTGTAATATGATAAGAAAAATGTTATGAGACTGATATATTTCATTTGTACAAAAGAATTGGTCGTGTTTTACTTCGTAATTATTTCTGATCTACAGCAATAAAATTGACTATTTCTTGAAAGCGGATATTGTCAAAATTACCATACATTCTAAACTGTGTCTATATGATTGACAAAATATGTTTATTATTGCTTAAAGTATTCAAAAATAGTGTTTAGTAATAATTAAATTATTATGAACGGAAATAGGATGAAAACTACACCAACTCACATATGTTGTTATCAATCATTTATTTAACATACAACTTTTACTCAAAATTTCACGACATGTAATCCAAGACATTTTCTGATCGTGAACTGCAAATTCACAAACTAAAGTTAAATTTAAAATCAAATTTTTGATTAAAATAAAACATGCGATAATTAAATGAGTTATGTTGAATTAAACTTTAGAGTTATTCTCGAACAAAAAATAGCATGATCTAATCTTTCAAATGAAAATGCTTCGCCCTTTACTTCAAAACCTGTTTAAATTTCTAAAAAATTCCAGGAAGCAATCTTTTACAACTATTTATTGCTTGCTCTCCTCACCAATGACATTCATCCTATATTTAAGCTTTTCACATGACTTCTAACTTCTTAACAAGAACTTAGAGAATTTTCTGCGCCTCAAATGCAAAAAGCTTGAAATATAGGATTAGTGAGGAGAGTAATGAATAGTCGTAAAAGATTTCTCTCTGCAATTTTTAAGAACAGATTTTAAAACATTTAACAACATTTAAACAGATTTTGAAGTAAAGCGTGAAGCATTTCCGATAATTTCAGGCGATAGTCGCTCAAAATCATATTGGGCCATTTTCTTACAGACCTTGTTTCAGAAGGGTGTAATGTGACACAATGAAGTCTGGCAGCGACACAAAGTAGCTATGAACCTGAAAGTTATTTTTTTGAATGAGAATTCTTAGTAAAATGATCATAACTCTAGAAAAGAGCAATGTGGAAAGTTGAGAATGGTTTTATCTTGGCGAGAACAGTTCAATCTATCATGTCTGTCACGCACCATGTTTAATTAAAAAACGGATTTTGCAGTAGGAGGGAAAATTATTTCTTAAAATATCCTTTCGAACTTTAAACGGTTTTCTTCTAAGTCAGTCATTCAAATTTTGATATCTATTTCTTTGGCATCGATGCTCGATTAAATAAATATCAAGTATAATACTATAAATATTAGTCTACTTTCAATTCTTACTTGCTTTATAAGATCAACAAGACTTTGTTTTTCATTCTTGAATATTTGATGGATAATTGAATAATTAATATGACATCGCTAAAGAATTTGTTCAATTCCATTAATACTTCTAAATAGTCAAAGTAATAAGCCAGACTTTGGTGATTCACTTAGGCGATGCAAATATTTCGTACAATGGAGTTGAGAATGAATTTATTCACAAAATGTTTGTATATTATTTTATCACAGTAGTTAGACTTAAAATAAGAGATATGCCGTATAAAAACAGAAACGTTGTAAAAAAGACAAAATTTTCCAAGTACAGTTTATGCATCATGTTACGCATACTCCGGTTTAGCAGAATGACTCCGGGATCAGTTAACGGGTGCCTTAGTTTTCGTCTTAAATCATTCCGGTCAACTCCGGACAGGTATCCGGGTGTTCGTTTTTTATCCTTGAAAGATTTATGACGGTAGTTCGTAAACATTTTTGTACGGAAGATCGTAATAGAAAATCGGAAAAATCGGAATGGTTTGATCGGATGTTCGGAATAGAATGCTCCTTTCTCAATCTGACGTAGCTCCCGGAGATCGTAATGAACAAGTTCAGGTGTTCGGAATGTAATGTATGCATTGACAGGGAGTTCGTAACATCATCATCTTAGGCTGCAAGACTAGCGTGCCACTTCACATTCTCTCAAAGATGAGCAAGTTGAACATAATTCCGAACACCCTACAGTTTTCATTATGACTTCCCTATCTTTGTCATTACGAAGTTCCGGATATTCTTATTCCGATCTCTAGTCAAAATTTTGCTATTCAACCTTTTGAAAAGTGATTGTCAGAGTTCGTTACGAACTCCCGGACAAATGTCATTACGAACACCCTGTTTTTTGTTATATTTCATTGATTTTTGTCAATACGAACTACATTCCGAACTCCCTGTCTTTTTTCCTTATGTTCGGAGATCGTAACAGACTACTTCACCGGAGTTCGTAATGAAAAATTAAAACAAAAACTAAGTTTTCGTAGTTAACTCATAGTTGAGAAAGATTGATCATTTCCTATGTGAAAATGTAGCCTGTATAAATCCAACATTATAGACTCACATCAGATGCATAAATTATTTTCTTTATGATGTACAGACATATATTTTTAGTAGAATCTAATGTTCTAGACTCTTCTTCGATTCATATTCGAAGTCTTGAAATATTTCATTCGTTTTATCGATTATTTATTTTATCGATCTATACATACGTATTTATCCAAAATTACGCACGACACCGATCATTTATTGTTTAAGAATAAATTCAATCTAGTTTCCGTCATTAATTTAATTTTATCTGTTTAGTTAGAACCTAGTATTATATATAAATTATTTAACTAGGTATTTTCGAACGAAGACACTATTCTTTATGTTTCGTAGATAATGATATACTTTTCCTATTATACAAAATTTTATGAAGCGAACAAATGTTCTCATAGGAGTTTCTATCGAACAAAAAAGTTTTTAACTTTATTTAACGCCATTGTATTATATTTATTTTGCTTTTTTTCAAATTAAATTCAATCTTATTAAGGAAACTTTTTTCCAATGCTTTTTTTCAGATGACTATGGTACACACACACAAAAAAAAAAGAATAAAAATGTTCTTTTATACGGAAATACATATTACATTTAGAGAGAGAGAAATAGAGAGAATATTAATCTATTTGCGCACGGATCATATAACTGATTATTGTTGTTCTTTTTAGTCTCCTATCCTATTTTTCATTAATCAAATTCTGTCTCTTTTTTAACGTTTATCATTGTCAAACATTGGATCGTGTCTATCCATAGTGTTTCCATAAAATGAATTTAAACCACGTTTCCAAAATGCTCGATGTGGAACACGTTTCCAAAATCGGGATACACCACGAGCGTTTAAACCATGATCAATGGTATCAAATTGATTCCAAGCAAAATCATCATCGTTACTGTTATGTAATGAATAGGCGTTTGCTGATAGTGTTAAGCCAAGTAACAAGAAGATGACACATAGGCAAATATTAACGAATGTTGGACGCATTCTTTTCTAAAATAAATTTTATAATTTAGTCAAAAATAGGCATAAAATTAAAAAATATTTTACATTTATCATTTTGAAAATGATAAACGAAATGATACTTTACTATATATTTTAGAAAAATAGTTAATAGATTTTTTTCGTGTATTTAAGACATTAGAAAACTTGCTAAAAGTTTTCTGAAAAAAAAGAAATTCTCATACGCTATTTTAAAAAGAAAAAGACTATTCATTACTGTGTTACAGATAGTTCATCTTTTCTGAGCCTCAAATAATCTTCATTGCCTATAATGTATTAGAACAAGAACAATATTATTAAAACTTTTTTCAAGATGAAGAACAAAGCTGATTTTCCACACTATAAAATTCTTTCAATAATTTTCTCGAATAGGGTAAATCTCTAAGTTCTAAAACACACTTGTATATTTCAATATTTTTTATATTATATGCATAGAATTTTAAACATGAATGTGAGAAATATTAAACGATACGCTGAAGGTATCATATAGACTAATTATCGTATTAGTGCATGAAACAATTTCGTAATCCTGAAAATTAAAATTACCCATAATGGTAACATACCTGTACAGAAATAAGTAAACTGAGAACTACTAAAATTCCATTGTATAAACTAATTTTCTTATAGAACAATTTTACTGAATAACAACAATAAAAAAACTATTATAGCAATATCTTGCAATAGTAATTGCAATCATTCAGAGTCCATTTATTTTTCTACTTTTTTTTCCACTATAGCCAAGTTATCTACTTCTACGAGTATGATTATAAGCTCAAAGAGATAAATTTTGGACTGGGATTAATCAAATTGTTTACTGTAACATGGTAAAGAGCAATCTGTTAGTAAGTAAGGAGAGATATTACTCTTATTTATAAGAAATAGAATAGTATTTTTTGCTAACATACCTTTTTTTCTATTTAGTTTTACCACAGATTTATTTTGTACGTGATTCTGTTCGTAATCACACTAATACTGATACCAAAATGATTTTAATGATTTTGTAACTATCTCTGTTTCTCATTCTTTTTTTTTTTCTTTTTCTTTATTCTTTTTCTATTTTTCTCTTCTTCATTTTCTGTCCGATGTTTAGATATACAAGACACATAAAATACTGAACGGTTCGAAATGTAATTGAAATAACTTTCATATTGTTTCAAATTCCGGATGTTTAAATATTTGATGTTCTAACCGGAAATTGTTTTAATCGATCAAAACGACAAAAATAAATTCAAATATTTAGTTTGATCTCTATTTTTCTTCTGTCACACATTTCCTGGTTTATTGGCATATCGATCTGTTAGATTGAACAAAAAATCAACCTTTTTGGAGAAAAAAAAAATCATAAACAATTTGTACAATGATGCTCACTTCCGATAGAAAAACTTTGACGCTAGAGTTTCTATTAAATAAACTACAGTAACTATTGAATAATTTAATTTACCTCATCGAAGTAAATTTTCTTTAATAAACGCTTTTTCACCATGATATTCAAAATTTTGTGCAAATAAAATATCTACATGTTTTTATGCTCTCCTTCTCTGTATTCAAAATAGATTGGTGTGTGTGATATGGTTTACTCTCAATTACGTCCCAAATTGTTCATTCTCACACCTGCCCATGCTTGGATATTGTTTGATCTTACAAAGACAATTTGGGACGAACTGAGAGGACACCATATGATATCATCTGCATTTTCTACTCACTTTCGTATAGTTAAATGAGATTTTAATATGTGAGTAGCAGAAAATTACATTTTCGTGTGTTTAGAGGTAAGATCAGAGATAACAAACTACACAGTTGTCGATCAAAGATTCTTGCAGAAAAAAGTACGTTTTTCTTTTAACTACCTGAAAGATCTATTTCTTGAGAAAATCTCGCACCGCTATCGTCAACTTTTGTATCGGCTAACATCTCTATAGACAAGAAAACATGTTATGCAGGTAGATACATGTTTAGAATGATATATTTTATCGATACCTGAGAAAGTGAACGCATAAGATAACGTCACACCTACGCAATGAATCGAAGAAAGAAGAAAAAATTGTGAAGATGTCTTATTCACATGAAGCCTAACTAATGTCTCATTGTTTAGTTAACTGTGGTCATCAATCCATGTTTTCAATTTACTTCTAATTGGATTTCTGCCCGTTACTGCAACAAATATTTTTTCAAGAAATATTGTTCAACGTTTTACAAGAAAATAAGAATGAATAAATGACAATTTGTAAAAGAAAACACGTTGTAAAACAAATTGTATTTATAAAACCAATAAAAACGACAAAATTTTTTCACAAAAGTTTACAGGTCGCTTTGAACTTTTTTTTGTAAAAGTTCGCAATGTTTTGCAAGTATTTTGAAAAAAGAAAATGATGGTAAACTTGTGTGTGAAAACGATTTTGTCAAAAAAATTACGTGTTTTTGACACAATTTCCCACAATGGGTATACTGTGATAAATGATACACCTACATAAAATTGTGTCAAAGGTAAGTAAGAAAGCCAACAATATTGAAATTAATAACTGTGACTGAACTTTAAAAATATCTTAGTGAAATTACATATCAGAAATGCAACCATTTCTCTTACAAGTGTTAAAGTAGAGGTCAGAACGTTAGTTTAAATTATAAATTAGAATAAAATCATGCTTCCTTTACTCTCGGACTTCAGAAAGAAAACCATTTGAAACATACAAATACTTCTTATTTTCTTCTTAGCCGATTTGATCAAAAATCGAGGAGTTTCAGGAAAAAAATTGTATGAAGTAGTAAAAATACTATTGACACATTTGCATAGAGTAGGACATTATTTGAAGTAGAACTGAATTTCTACTTTGAATATGAAATTTCTATATGATATATTATTCAAACTATGCGACATTTGTGTACTTGGAAATCAAGTACAACTCCAAAAATGCTGTTTTTCTGCTAGACTTTTCTTTCAGCCAAATCTGAAATGCTTTCGTTCTGGGAAAGTCGATCAAAAAAATTTGAACAATATAGTATTTTACTCAGAATTTGACGCTCTATCGAACTGCATGTTTAAAAAAATTTTGAAGATTTTCTAGAAACCTTATACTCAAAGATTCGGTTTTTGAAAAAGTGTATTTGTTTTTCGACTCAAAGCAGGTTCATTCAACAGAGCATCTGAAACTGTATATTTCGTTTCATTTTTTTATTGGCAATGCTTTTCGTTTGATCGTAAGGAAAAAATACGGAATCTAGTACGTGGTTTTCAGGATTTTTCGAGGTTAAAGCAATTTTTTTCAATGAAAGTCGACATTTGGAATATTTTTAAACATGATATTCGGAAAGCTGATACGCTTTTGAGTATATCTGGCTGATTTGAATGTTATCAAACATCATCTTGAGGTACTAAAACCGCATTTATTAGGTTAGATCGCCAACGCCATCTTCCGGTAAAACTTAGTTTTTCCGGTCACGGCTCAACTTTTTTAAACTTTCGACCTGATATTCGTAAGGAGCATGAAGTTCTGCATCGAATGATGTACCTTTCATTGAAATTCGAGAAAAAACGTTTTTCGCAGTTTCAAAGGGGCCTCTTGCTGCAGCTAGTTTCAATCTAGCGTACACTAAGTAAATATTTTTTTTATCTAAGTTAAGCTAGCTCCGAAAAAATAGTTTTCGATAGAGGCGAAATTTTTCGGAAAAAATCAAAGTCGATGTTCGAGTGACTTAAATACGTCATTCGATGCAGAATTTGACGCTGACTCCGAATATGTAATTCTTTTTCAAAAATATTGAGGAATGGAAAATGGTCTTATTCGCCTCCCTTCTTTATATCAATCGATTGCCACATTATAGTCGACTTCCAGTTTTTCATGATAGGCTTATCTACCTACACTATCATTTAAACTAAGAATTTGCATCAAAAGACGTATTAAGTTCCCATAAATTTGATTTGATCTTAGCATAACGCCAGATACACTTTTCAATGATGTTTTTAAAGTATTATTTAGAAAACAATTTATTAATTTTCTTAATGAATTCTATTTTAGCTTATTTTTCTCGTTTTGATGATTCAAAATTCAACAGTGGCGCTACTGACATGGGACAGCAGAGTTCACGTCTATTTGGAATGTCTTCGTAACACGCTTCCATCGAACGATTAAGATACCGTTCATGTTTGGTTATTATTCATTGGTTTTATATTCATTTGTTTTTTCTGTTTAGCTTATCTAATTTATATTTACTTAACCTTATATTCAATCTATGAAACTGCAGAAATATCAGAAAAATATTATAAAAAACAGAATAAAAAAGCAAAAAAAACATTCAATTACAAAATATTGTCAGATTTTCCACCAAAACATAGAAAATGGAATAAAATTCAACAATGTCGGAAACAATTATCGTTTAAAAATAAAACAATTGTTTGTCTTAACACTAGACGTCAGCTTCAAAAAACATCTCATTATGGTTGTATTAATTGTATAAAAAAATATCCTGGTGAAAATGAACATCTTCCGAAATTATTTTATGAACACCTTGAGTATGAAAGGATATCATCTAATCTAGATAACACAGTTTGACGTTATCCATTATTTCCAAAACTGATTTGTAACTAACTCTATGAAAAACCATATTTGAGAAATCATATTATATAGTCATCTAAGAATCTAGTTTTGTAAAATAAGTTTTGTTAATATCTGGGCTGAAATTAAATGAGTAGAAAAACGTTCTCGTTCTTTGACTTTCTTTTCAGATGCAAGAGATGGAGTCTAGCATGATGGTTGGAATATTTTTATAAGATAGAATAAGGTATAAAGGACAAGAACGACTTTTTTAATCGAAAAAACAGATAACAAATAAGCTAACACCCTATAACATCCACCAACACCCCCAAATTATAGTCGGTCGATAGACCTGTTCGTTGTGAATAAAGTAACATCAAACAAACGCCGAAAGAATTTATTTCAAAGAGGATTCTTTGTTATGACCTGCCGTTCCGGCAGCTCATAAGATTCTGCTCTTGTACCATCCTTACGCAACACTTGTGTCATCCTGGGGTTTTCCTAATTCTTTCTGTTCTTGCACAACTCATACGCAACTCTTGCAAAACTCTTGTTCAACTTGTATACTATATATAGTCGTTCACTTTCTTCAAATAAACGAGAGAGTGGGAGTTGGATCTCACATTCTTTAGGGCATTTTCGTTAGGAACACTCACTAACACCCAAAAAAAGTGACGCAAACACCCCAAATAATATGCCAGAATAATCGCTATCCTTTTTTGGGCCTATTAGATCACTTTTGAATCATAGGAAATCCGATGAGTGCAGAGGTGGTCGGATCACTCAACTTTGGGGTGATCCTCCTGTATAATCAAAAATAACTTTTTTCTCAATAAAAGTGATTCATAAAGTACAGCAGAAGAACGGTCATGAAATTCTCTACAAAACTTCAGCCTCGAAATATATAATCCATTGTTCTTCAATTTTTTTATTAGCAGCGACCATTTTTCTTTAGAGTATTCCATAATGTATATGTTTAATAATTACATATTTAAAGCACTTTTTTTATTTCTTGATGATCTTATGGTTGTTGTCCCACGAATACTTTTCTTCCCAGGTTTTCGTCCTGCAGTAGCTGGAATATTAAAATCAGTCGTTGGTAGGCGTATGGGTGGCTGATAAGCATAATAATCGCGTATTATTTGTGCTCGTTCTGATTGTGATTTAGTCGACCAGATTCTACTATCATATTCAAATCTAAAAATGATCAGATTATTTTTCCAGACCAGGAGAGTTATACTTGCTCTTACCGAACAAAAGGACAGCGATTATTCTGGCATATTATTTGGGGTGTTTG
>CAJNOQ010002927.1:0-22114 GCA_905250885.1 Didymodactylos carnosus | reverse complement strand
TTCACTGCCTCATCGAATAACTGAACCGTAAGCGAATCTCGACAATGGCTACGCCATTTCTGAACTCGAGGCAACTGATATGGCTCCGATGAAGAGACATCGTTATCTGACTTCTCAGAGGTGTTCTTACTTGATTTATAAATAGCAGTTTGTTTATTTTTACGCATTTTAGTTTAGATGAAAATGTTTTTTTTTATTCTTATTCTGCATCTCACGAACGGCTGCTTTTATACATCATGAGGAGCATTGCACAACTCTGCATCAGCTTCGAGAAACTTCCAAAATACTATTTATAAGAATGTTTTTTTCAAATGCAAATGCATTCCATGACTTTGTCGCTTCTATAGATTTTTATAGGGTATGAAAGAATAAAAGATTGTCAATATTTTTTCAACATAATGCGTTCGAAAGTAGGTAGTGTGAAGAATCGTAGGGAAGCGTAGCAACACCACCATACAATAACACAAAAAGTAACACGGCGCAAACGTCGCTAACCCTCTACTGAAAGTCGGTTACTATGATCAGAATTTGATTTATCTATTTATGAAAAGTATACGCGCGGTCGTTCAGTTATATCATATCTTCTCTCTTTCTCTTTCGACCGGTGTGTTTCCTCTTGCCTGGAAGGAAGCTATTATACGTGCCATACATAAGAAAGAAAGCAAGTTACTCGTCAAAAACTATCGTCCTATTTCACTATTGTCTAATGTTAGTAAAGTGTTCGAGAAACTGATCTACAAGCATTTATACTCGTTTCTATGCACAAAAAAGTTTTTTAACCCAACTCAGTTTGGATTTCGTCCGAGTACTTCAACCGTAGATGCACTTCTTCTTCTCACTCAAAACGTTTACCAGCACCTAGAAAAAAAGTGCAAATTAATTGGCATATCATTTGATTTTGAAAAGGCGTTCGGCACTGTACCACATCATATTCTACTACAAAAACTGGCTAAAGCAGGAATAGGCGGAAGTCTTTTGAACTGGTTCGCTTCTTATCTTTCAAATCGTACACAAAAAGTTTCTGTGGGCTCTGTTTTTTCTTCTTCTGTTCGAGTGTCGTCTGGAGTTCCTCAGGGCAGTATCCTTGGCTCAATTTTATTTCTCATATTTATAAATGATCTTGCACCATCTCCCAAATCTTCTCTTCTTTGTTGTCTTTTTGCTGATGATGTCTTCTGTGTTACAAACATTTTCGAGGCTCAAAAATGTATCAATGAGCTTGTTCGCTGGTGTGATATTAATGAGGTCAACTTAAACATAAACAAATGACTCTGGATTTTATTTTCAAACTCTAGTAAAATGCTTCCTTCACTCACTCTTTCAATAAACAACGTTGATATAGAAAGAGTTTTGTCTCTTAAGCTTCTTGGCATGGTTATTTCATATAATTTAACATGGAAGGCTCACATTGAATATGTGTCAATGAAATCTCGTCAAAATCTGCACCTAGCTCTTTTCTTCCGCGAATCTCAAAAGATTGGAATGAACTACCTTCTGTTTTAGCCTCTCAAACTTCTTTAGCCACATTCAAAAATATGCTGCGAGGTTACTCAGGCTTTTAATAATGTTATTTTGTTTACTTATTTATATTTTTAAATTTTTTGTTTTAGGTTATCAGAGGGTATCCACGGATGCTACAAGATTTTTTTTTGTTTTTTTGTGATATCCTGCTCTTTAGTAAATAAATCTTATCTCTTCACAGAGTTTAGCTCTAGCTCTGGAAAGCAAATCGTCTTCTGTGACAGGATGATATGAATGACTCGAAAAAGCTATGCGAGCTTGCCCGTACTCCTACACTGTTTGCGAGATCGACGAGAGATTTCGAGTCTCAAACGATCTATATCAGCACTCATTGTCTAACCTGCTCTCACGATCACGAAAACCTCTGCGCGCGGGGTAAGCTACTTTACCCCCAACCTGAGAAACATAAAGACGATGAAGCACCTTTCACCCATTGAAATAAAACCACCGATCAACCAAGGGATGGATTGAGCTCTCAAAACCGTATTCTCCACAAACAGAGAGACAGTGAACTGGAATGCGTCATAGCACTCGATATTCTAGCTCATTAGCACGAAAAAAAACCAAAAAGGCGCGAAAGATCAATGAAGAGAGAAAGAGAGATCCTTCTTCATCTGACGGCATAAAAACCTTCACTATCGATCAACCGACAACAGATTCCACTGTGGTTTTTAAAGCAGGTTACAGACAGACAGACAGTCGGTCGGACAAAATACATAATTACCGTTTGACAGACCTTATCCTTTCAGTCTAGGGAATATACTCACACTCACGCTGAAGTCCAATACAGAATGAAGAGGCAGACATCGTTTATTAATTGTCATAATAATAATGAAAAACTTTACGGGGCTCGGAGCTGACACAATCGCTGCCAGTCTTCGAAGAGTCTTCATCTGCGTCGGTCCCTGATGATTCGTCCGAACTACCAGATGACGATGTCGAAAAGCAGTCTTCTTCGTCTGACGAATGTAATTCAATCATTCGTATTCTTTTGAGTAAAGATTCAATACGTTTTTCTTTTTCGAAATACGTACTATTTTCATAGATCTGCTTGGCTTTGGACAAATATTCACAAGCAGATTTGAACTGGCGCAGTTTTATATTAATTTTAGCGGTCTCGCAATGACAAATTGCGATTCCATGCATAACAAAGTTCCTTATAATTTCTGAAACCTGTTGATTCGCTTCAGAATGTCTCATACGATATTCAAGTTCCTTCGATTTATAATGAAGAGCTAAATTGTAGTCTTGTTTCAGATCAGTATACCATCGACACATATCTCCGTAGATAAACACAATCTGGCTGAATTCCGGCTTATCTTGTACAAGGTGGATTTCGACGGCTTTTTCATAGTTAGCTGAAGCTTCCTCCCAGAGATATATGGACCCTTGTAGCTGAGCTAAACGCTGCAAATTCTCTGCCACTTTTACATGTTTAGAAGAATAATATGCTATCGCTTCTTCCAGCTCCATTTTTCTATATCTGATAGCATTCAGTGTATTGCTCTCCTTTTCCCCTTCATCACTATTTATGCCTATCTTACTGTTATAGCTTAACGCTAGAGTGGAGTATATATCAAGTTTCTGATTTGAGTTTATCGCGTGCTCCAAAGATGAAAGGCAGTAAGTAATTGCAAGGTTCCAATGTTCGTTGGCGAGAGGATGATCATCCAAATTATTTTCATAAATAGAAGCCATTTCATAATGAACTTCACCCATATCATGGTTTATATTTAACTCCTTATCATTCAGAAATTGTTCATAAATTTCCAAAGATCTCTTATAATGTGATAGTGCTTCATTGTAGTTTTTTACAGTATGACCTGCGTAGTGTTTTGCGAGATAATCATATTTAACGGCTTCAAGCCATCCTCGTTCACTGGAGAACAAGTCGTCCAATTCATCAAAAATAAGATTTATTTCTTCGATTGTTGCTGTGTTAAGTCGATTCACAGCACCCTTACTGAAGCAGTTTTTTAATATTTGTCTTGTATGTGTGCAGTCGGTTAAGTCATTATCCTCTGACGCATGATAATCTCTGGCTAACAACAGTTTTGCTACGTAGATATGCATCTCTTCGTTGTAAAACACGTTGACAACTTTCAACGCAGTTCCAATCATCAATAGAAAGAAACTGTCGATTATCACGTGTTTGAAATTAGTGTCATGTTCTCTTCTCGATGTAGATGTTCTTCTACGATCGTTTTTCTCGGGGTATTGGAATAATATTGAATTTCGTCTTCGCTTGTAAATTGAGATAGATGGCAAATATTTCCAAAAGGAAGAGATTGATCGCGAATGTCCAATTCGATTTCAAACAAGATGCTTTGTAATTGATCATCTGGTCGTGTGAGAGTACTTAAATATACCAATGCTAAACCACGATCGAGTGATGTCGAAGTAAAACTAGTAATGGTAATCCCAGGACTGTCCACCTCTTTGATTTGTTTTATTTCATCGACTGATATCATTTGTCCTCGATAAACTTTTAGTAGAGGATCAGTCGAATGACGACTTCTTAAGTTTCGATGTTCATTTTTCAGTTGCTTGTACATATCTTTCACATAGAAACCGAATAAAAACATCAATTGTATGTTATGTTGGCGAAGTGCTTTGTTGAGAAGACGATAGATAAATGTATCACATGTATACCACCAAATCGCTCTCTCAGGAGTGTAGTCACGCTCAAATTCATCTAAAGTTTTCAACTCTGGATCTTTATCTTGATAGTATCTTCTTAAAACTTCAAGAAATTCAGCGACACAACTTTCAGAATGTGGTAATCGACAAAGCATTAAGATGAAGCTTCGCCACCAAGTTGCATAAAATGGTACGGTTGATTTATTCACTCTTCCAGCTGCACTAAAAATATTATCTCTTTCTTGCTGTAAATAAGTGTTGACATCTGCTGTAATATCTTGAAGTAATAGTTGCAAATTAGTATGGATACGATGACCCTGAAATGGAGAGAAGCACATAGGTGAAGAAATTTCTCGTTGAAAGCATAATTCATGATCATCATAAATATTTCAATTTCCTTTGTAGAGTTGCTAGGATCTAAAAAACAGCTACAGCTTCGAATATAGCTTACCCTGGCATAGTCAGATGACCATTGTTCAAGATGTGGCTCATTCTTTGAGTAATAAATATAAATGGTTTTTATGTTTTTCAATTCGTGTGTTCCTGATGCAAGTTTTTCAACAAATTGTTCTGAACAAACACGAAAAGTATTTGTGTCTTTAGTTTGTTCCATGTATTGTAAACACTCATTGACATTATCAAATAGTTTGGTGTAATCAACTATTTTTCGGAGCTTACCAATTGTAATCAGTGATTCAGACTGATTGACCGGATCATTTATATTTGCATCGCACCATATTAGTTGATGAGCTTCAAGATTAATCCGATTTCGGTCAAAGAAATGTGCACGGCGAGTCTGTGCTACGACTGGTGTAGTTATTGCTGCATACACTGAATCAGCCTGAGCAGAGGATGGAATAGAAAGAGAGTTACTTTTAGCAGATTCATCTGATGGAGTAAGCGAAAAATTCTTCATGGCTTAGCATCGAACTGGAAAGATGTGGTATTCAAGCAAATGTCGTAATGTAGTTGTTATTATGAAACTATTTTTGTGCTTCGTTGTGCGAGTCACATGTAGATGGTAAGTAAATAAAATGAAATTGCAAATTTGTTCTTATGTAGTTGTGGATGTTCACAGAAGAACAACAAAAAAAAAGACCGATTTATCGTTCTCTTTTACTCATAGTGGAAAAGAGAAAAAAATCAAAGATGTATGTATAGTCTCCACATCTTGAGGGTGAGGGCAAGGGAGGGGGATAGGGTGAGTTTACTGGTACATAAAGAAATCCAAGAGAACAGTAGCTGACTTCATCTGTCCAAGAGAACAGTAGCTGACTTCATCTGTCCACGAGAACAGTAACTGACTTCATCTGTCCACGAGAAACCAACTATCCCGAAAAGCTGTATCCACGTGAATATGACTCGGAGAGCACGAAAGACTCACGAAGAAAGGCAACCAAAGCAGAACGAGAATCGAACCCACATTTTCCAATAACCAGTTGGCTGCTCTACCTTCACTGAAAAAAGTCTTTATAATAATCAACGGATGGACTTGAAGCATTTTCTATCAATCTTTACGGAATTTATGATGATGTCCGGTACCCTGCGAGGATTTTTGAGCTCAAGAGCTTGTGGCAGTAAACAAAATTGTCGCAATTGTCTTGAATATCGTATGAGACATTCTGAAGCGAATCAACAGGTTTCAGAAATTATAAGGAACTTTGTTATGCATGGAATCGCAATTTGTCATTGCGAGACCGCTACAATTAATATAAAACTTCCAGTCGTTATACATTACATTACGAAGCTGACACATCAAATCACAGAGAAATGCATAATATACCTTTTAGATAGTCTCATAGCACGAACACCTCTGTTCGGGCGGTGTTCTACTTTACGTGGATTCGAAGTCATCGAAGGTCATGTGCATACATAAGTTTCAAAGTCATGGAACCGAGCGAGTGCAGATGAGCGTTATCTTTTTATGCACAAAGTTCCACGTTTTCGCATTATTTTTGAGAAAAAGACTAGCTCTTCGCTTAATTTCAGGCATGGCAGCTATTTTGAATTTTTGTCAGTAGTAGGCATACAACGGCATGTAACCGTAAATAACCGCTTTATAACAACTTAGTAGGGGTCAAAAACCTACTTTCGACTTGATTGGATGAAAATGGAATAGAATAGACACTCGACTATGCGGGGTCCGAAAATAGCAATGAAACCTATAACCTTTCATCACTTTATACCTTGTAACCTGTAAATTGTAACCGATTTTTGAACAAACGGTTTTCTAGAACACCTTTGAAATTTTTCTAAATATGCAGTTCGATAGAGCATCAAATTCTGAGTAAAATAATGTGTCATACAGGCTTCCGCAATACACGTAAATCGAGAAATCCAAACTCCAAAAACGACTGAATTGACTTGAAATTAATGAATTTTCGCTAGACTTTTTCTTCAGCAGAATCTCGAGCACTGCAGTTCCTTTACCAAGCATCTAAGAAATTTGAGTGACACATCATTTTACTCAGAATTTGACGCTCTATCGAATTGCATGTTTGAAAACTTTCAAAGGTTTTCTAGAAAACCTTTTGATCAAAAACCGTATTTTTGAAAAAAGCGTAGTTTTGTTTTCGTTCAAAGTGGCCTCATTCGATATCAAAGTTGTATATTCTATGGAAGTTTCCTCCGTTCTTTTAGATTTTATTAAGTTTAAGATCGATGTACGGTGATTTTATTTGTCATTGTCAGTTTTTAGATGTGTAGTTATAGGGGTATTGTGAGGCGTGTGTTCTCATTCAGAAATGCTTTAGATGCAGAACCTATCCGGAAAAAGCGGTAGTTAGGAAAAAACTTTTTTTTCTCCTAGATCATAGCACCAAGTAAAAAACGTTTTTACTGATCGATAGTTAAAACACTCTAGATTCGGAGTATGCAATTTTTACAAAGTTAAATCGGTTTAAGGGCCTCCCCCCCTCAGAAATGGCGATTTTCGGTCAAAAAGTCAGTTTTGAGATCCGCACATGGGCAGATAGCCTGATGTGTCTGCTTTCACAATCTGTATCGCTTTTGGTTATAAAAGTGGTTTTTCGTGGATTTTGAACAAGTTTTCTAGGAGACTCGAAAAACCAGATCTTCAAATAATAGATTTTTCCTGAATACTTATGCAATTAAATTTTTTCTGAACACACAGATTTGGAGAGCAAACGCTTCTGATCAAAATAAGATCTCGCGCAGCTCTGTTTGACCTTGCATCAAAAAACTACAAGCATTTTCCTAGAAGTCCTAAAATTCAGTATTTCATACAGCGTTTTCACTATATAAGAGTTACACTTGAAGTACTTCCCAAGATTTTTAATAGGGGTTTGTCGTAGAGAGTTTATTTTTTTTTTGTTTAAAAAGAGGAAAGAAGCTACATGGGCTGACAAGCGTCGATCTTTGAATTAGATCTTAGTCTTTTATCAAACTGAGGATTTTTTGGAAAACCTGGAAGGAGTTTCTGAGTTTTGGAAATTGTTGATTGCCTAGAAAACCAATAAAGGCTTAATTGAAAAGTCGACGCCGGTCGGACCATGTAGTTAGGTGTCTAGCTTAAAATAAAACAAACCCGAACTCTCCAGCTTGAAGTATATTAAAAAGTCTTGGGAAGTACTTCAGGGTCCTTTTTGGACACTGATCTCCGGAAAACTTCTGAACGGTAAGACTTGGATACAAAAAAACTTTTTCGTTCTCGTAACTTCTTAAGCCGAACATTAAAACTTGCGATCTGTCGAGATATTGTGCTAAATGTGCAAATATGGCGATAATGAGAAACTCTGTCGCGATATAAAGGTTATTGCAGTTTATCGCAGTCTCTCGATATCACGCAATAGACGAAACTATCGCGGTATACAAGTCATGAAGCGTTGTGAATACCTACCTGTATGTCAATAAACCGCGATAAAAATGTCTCGGACTTTATCTTGATAAAAGTATTATCGTTATATGTGCGATCTTTATCTTTGAAAACAAAACTAACGCGATAAACTCCAATAGATTTATATCGAGTATCATCGTGATAAAAGGGTCGTCTTAACAAGAAACTAAAAGTATCGCGATTAAATTTTTATTCCGATGAATGAGGAGACTGATTTTCCCGTGTTTTCTCACGATATGAAAGAATTCTTTCATATCGAACTATCCAAAGACTCTCTTTTCTCATATAAATCTATGAGTTTCTAGTTATAGTATGAGTGCTTTTTTCAAGGGGCAACTGTATATTGTGTTTCGGTATGTTTCCTCTTTGTCAGAGAGAAACTTTCTGAGTTTTCCACTAAACCCTTCCGGTTTTCGGGTAGAGATATGCACGGGTATCATTTTCCTACCCGTGTACATCAATAATATTCAATAATGTGTGCAACCCGACCCGACTGGAAGGTTGGGTACGGATTGGAAATTGTCGGGTACGGGTAGAGCAGTTACGATTACGAGTTCTATTTATTTTTAATTTACCCGAAAACCTGAAGGTTTTAGTGGAAAACTCAGAAATTTTAGTAAAAAAATTCAGTAGTTTAGCTAAAATACATGAAGGTTTGAAAAAATAGAATTACTTGAGAATGTAATGATAACTACAGTAGTACACTACCCGTAAACTGCGACGGCTAATTTGGTTAGTTATAGTAAATATTCTTTCTTGTTCTGTGACCTCCCCTATCGACCTAACGAAGATTTGACAAAGAAATGATTCGATGGCGGATCAGTCTGATTCAGACTCCGTTTACAGATCTTCGCTAGGTGCTCCAGCCGCTGAAATAATGAGGCTCATAGCTCAAGGGTCACACAAATCTCAAACTTTTTAATAATAAGGATTTGACATCAGTCGAAAAATAAAAGCTTTTAGCTGGAAAACAAAAGGAGAAACTTTTTAGGCATAAGTCAGGTAGGGGTCGAGTACAGGTACAAAGTTGCCGGTTTGGGTCGGGTATGGGTAGAAAAAAAATTTCGGTTTGGGCACGGGTAGGAAAATGGTACCCGTGCACATCTCTATATGAGAATAACGTATATAGTTTCTTGTGTTTTCTTTTACAGACCAATTTATAGCGTCAGGCAGTAAATAATTAATCAAATATCTATCCAATCAATATATATGTTATTCGTAAAAGTCCGATCTAGTTAATGTGAAACGGACTAAGCGAAATTCTAACTGGGGTTGAAACCAGTCGAAGCTCCAGTCTTAGTTCTACTGGTAATGTTTTTAGGCCAAAATACGATCGGAATGTCGACTACGCAGATCATGATCGAAAGGAAAATGCGGAGCCCTTTCATGGATTCTAGTCAAAACTGCGATTAAGCTGAATATGAGTCCAAACTGTATATTTGCTTTCCAAAAGAATAAGATTTTGACTGAGTTATGAATTTTTTAATTTTTGATGAAAATAGTCCAAAATGGGTTATTTCACCTAGTACAGCTTTTCACTCCGTTTTTGCGCTTTCTTCTGAAAATTAACATTGCCACGAGATTCAGCGTGTTCGATAACATATGTTTTCATGATTTCAGAAGGTCCCAGAACGAAGCATAGAGCAGTTCCATGGCTCCGAAGAAAACGTCCGGAGCTCCGGAACAAAGCAAAGTGAAACATTTATTTAGATCTTATTTTGTAGAAGACACTTTGGACTGTCTATCAATGAAAAAAAAATCGATTGCTTACGATGTAAAGTGTTTAACCTAGAAACTAGTTTTCCTTCCAATATTTCTTAAGAACCTTATCACAGATTGCGGCTCAGCGAACCACAATGGAGAAAATTTTTTACTGACAAAACTCTTTTCTAGGTGCCAAGTGGGGTACTTAGGAGGGAACACCCCCACATGTCCAACCCCGTTTGACTCCATCTTTTGGCCATAAGTAGACCTTGGTGAGGTATGAGAAACCCCAAAGGACTTGTGCCCTTGCGCGTTTTTTTCCGAGATATCAATTTTTTAAGATATGCGTAAAAAGAGATCTTTGCACAGTTCCATTCAGTGCTTGTCTGTTTCGGATAAAACTTTAGAAAATAAAACTACATACACACGGCTCAGAGAAAATCGAGTTCTGAGCTGTTCGATTCATACGGCAACTTGTTCGAGGTTGAGAACTAGTTGAGCGAGCTCTTACGATAGTGCTTCTCACTGTTCATCTGCTAAGAGAGCACATTCAGTTCTCTTTTTTTATTTGTCACACCATTCTAAGCACACAAAACCTGGTGGACGAAAATTAGTGAAAATGGTAGGCTAGGAAAAAATGAGTTAAACACAGTGGTTTGTGGCACCAGCTGCAGCATATGAAAGGGGCCGCATCGCAAGAGTGTGCGGTACATATTGCCGCATCGAACGAGAAACACACTTCAACAACAGTTTGAAAAGGACCTGGATGAGTGTCTGTGTATCCACTAGCGTATCAAGCATATAATACTGTTTTTAGTGTAACAGAAAATTTGGAGAAAAATCAAATTTAAGAATTTGAAATTATTAAAAAACTTAAAATTCAATTTTTCTGAAAATTTTTCTGTGACACTAAAAACAGTATTACACTCCGTACCCCATTTGGCACCTAAGGAAGACTTTTGTCAGCAAAGTTTTTGCTTCATCCTGCTTCGTTGAGCCATAATCAGTGGCAAGGCTCTTAAAAAATACTAGTTTTCGGGAAAATCGACATTTCAAGAAAAACAAAATTTTTGTTAACCGAATTTCATTTAAAGTTCACAGTAATTTACACATATAGGCAGTTCGATTTCCCTGATCGATCGGAGACAGTCTTATCATTAGAACACGCTTCTTTAATGAACAGTAAACTTTTTAAAAAAAGCTATTAAATTTCTGTAAACTTTTAAATGTTAAAAGAAAATGGGAAGAACGTGTCTGGGAGGTTCGAACGTCTCACCATATATGTAAGTCGACATGGGCTACAAAATCATGTAAAAAATCTGAGGGGGTCCGCCCCCCGTTAATCATGTTTGTAGCAGTTCTGTATTTCTTACTACGTATTTTATAAATAATTTGCTCTCTATATTTTATCTTTTTAACAACGTTTATTATTCGATGCCTATGATATAGATCTATCACATTCATCAGTTTTTTATTCAAAATTAAAAAACTATATCAACGCTCTAATAGCATCTTTGGTGCTAAATTTAACAACCTCATTTACGATCGTTTGTGTTTGAGCGGTATCCATGCTAAATTACGTCTATTTAGGGGGTTTCCGCTCTTCGCCAATTATTGGCGAATGTCCGAGTGGTGTATTGGCGAAAGTCAAGTAAACTTTTGTCAATTGGCGAAGAGCATTGACAAAGGTTCTGTGGACTCTCGGCAATATTGGCAAACTCCCATTGGAACTTCTCAAATATTGATGTGAGTCCACAGAACCTTCGTCAATTGCCAAGAAACAGAGATGGAGTTAGCGAAACTCGTCGAACCTTGGGCAATATTGGCGACATTCCCTCGATTCATGTACAAAAGATACGTTCGACTAAACATAAGATCGGCTTTGAATAATAGATCATTGGCTGAAACAGTAACAGCGTTAGCTTACCTTGTTGGTGGTCCGGTTGATAGTGGAAAAAAGAAAAACGACATTTCAGATTCCGACATGTCATTTTCATTGTCAAGTTCATCAGCAGATCACGCTTGAGTCCTTTGACTTTGGTCAATATTGGCCATCAAGTACCAGAAACGCTCTATTCGAATTGCCGAGAACACGGCGGACTTTGGCCAATAATGGCAAAACTCCACCGGAGTTACAATGATAGAATAATGATAATAGGAGGAATAAAGCGATCCTTGTGTTCATTAAACTGTTTTTTGAAGATGGTTGATCGAGATTCATTACTACAATATTCGACTGTTTACGAGCATTATCACAATGAGAATAAATGTTAATATGAAATTAATTAAAAATGGTATCACATATGAACAATTGTATTTGCCTGATTATATGTAGACCATTGAAAACTATACTGTTCGATTTGTCACATTCGGCACATAAGTCATTATTTTGTTTATGATGTAGCTGGCACAAAGAACAAGACCTTGTTCTCTAAATGAGGAAAATTTTAAGAAAAAGATGTTTTATTGTTTCTGTAGAAACGGAAATTTTTGTCGTTAAGATGTTATTTTGTTCTGAGAAAATTAATCTCTTTTATGTGTTACCGCCCCTTCCCCTTGTGAAAAACGCACTAGTCTGTTTTTGTAAATTAACCGCACATTGGGTCCTCTCCATTAAAAAAGCTATATTAATTTACTTACTCGTCCTTCCATGATGTTTTTCGGATAAAATTAATAAATTTAAAAAAAGTTTCTTAGCGTTATTCACTTTGATCATCCAGTAGTGGTTTCTTCACATTTTGTTGAGACCGTGCGCTTCTGTCAGTGTCAGTTCGCGAACCGAGTCGTGGATATCTAAAATAATTCGTGATTTTTTCAATAAGAAACTCGCTCTGAAAGCGTCTTTTTATTGAAATATAGTTAAATGAGCTAAGAATTTTATTTAAAACGACCTCCATTGAAGTAGACCGCTCTCTTAAAACTGAGCATTGTTTGTGTATGATGCTGTTAGTCTTCCATTAAAGGAAGATAAAATGAGAATGATCAGAATGTAACAAGTTGTGCTTCTGAAACTATCTTCGCTTTATTTTTATGTGTATATTTAAAATGAACTGAATTAATGTGAACGTGTTCGAGGTATAAGAAGAAGAAACAGAGTTTAAGATTTTTAGCTCTTTATCATTAATGTTTTTAAAGAGTCTGTTTACTTTTCGGATCAATCAGTCAAGCAAAGGAAAGAGTCAACTTCTGATAAATTTCTAAAACTATTCTGTTAAAAGATTTATTTCTTTGAGACGTAATGTTTTTTTAAGAAAGATGAAAAAATATCTATCAAATGGTCGCCTTGTTTATTGTATTTATATTATTACGCAGGCTGATGTTTTTCGCTAAAAAAATACCGATAGATAAATCGCAGTTATTTGGTTAAGAAAAACTTCCAATTTTTTTCACCGAAAAAGGTAGCAATTTGTTTTTGGAATCAGCCATGGCTCTTTGTAAGCGCTGAAGATCAAAGTCGCACAACTCGATTTTGAATTTAGCTTGAGCTTCAAGCAGCTTTTCTCATCATGATACTAAGAATTTAATTTAAATGCATTAATGTAACGGTCGATTAACATGCAAAAACTCTGTTCAATTTTTCACTTGCCAGCTGAAATTAGATTGTTAATTAAACAGAGCAGTATCATTTTGTTGGTCTTCATTTCATGGACCTCCCTTTCAAGAAGATCTTGTTCCTTTTCTACACATATTAAGTTCACACTTTTATCATCGATTTTGGATGATAAAAGTGATTACTACTTCTATGAGGGTGACACTATTTTTAACTTTCTTCTATTTTGTTTCAATTCAGATGCTAGTCTTTCAATCACTGATTAAAGTACGATGATAATCTTTTTTCATGAAGACACTTAATTTATAGAAAAGTTGGCTTTTTCGTTAATAAATATATTAATAAAAATTTGAAGAAGAACTGGCATTGAATTTCAATGTATTCGAATATTATCACAATTTTCTTTGATCATATTCTATCATCAAATAGATTGACAATTGAAGAAAATGTGTTCAAACTGTTGGACATCAACTTTTTTTAACCTAAAGTGAAACTTCCAATTAGCTTCAGTCAGCGGCTACTGGCAGTTTTAATTTTGCAGATTTTAAATAAAAAACTTGCTCGTGTGACACACGAAACTTTTTCTATTTAATCTTTCTACAGAATCATTTTTTTCTCTCTTCAGAAAAGCGGTTGCTTGTCCGACTTTGCTAGATTCGAGGTATCTTAAACTTTATTTATATGTGCCATTCTCACAATTCCTGTTGAATTTTTTAGTGCTGAGAAAAAATTCATCGTTCATTTTTTTAACAGTAACACGTAGATCGTCCGTAGATCATAAGCACAATAAGGAAAAGGTTCAGTTTTGCTTCAGCTGCTTGTGTACACTCATCAGTGTGCGTACGTCTTTAACCCTCATTAGCGTGTATACGTCCGTCACCGTGTGTGACATCTATGATTGCGTCGGTCACAAGTACGTACGGACACACAAACAATAAATTTCTTATGACCATAGACTTACGGTCAATGGAAATGTTACTTTGTTGCTTCAACCAAATATTAATTGGACTATGTGAATAAAAATCTGATTGTGTCATTACTGTATTATACGACGAGATGCGTAACTTGTTTAGAGAAGTCATTTGCGCTAAGGTCATTTTAATTACTTTCAATAATTGTAGTATATATACTGTTCAAGCTCGAACGTATAGATTAACTGAAGAATACATCACAGTGGAATATGTGCTGACATTCTAGAGTAGTTTGGATCTACGACACTAAAAACCAACAAACTAAAAAAGATTATTCGAAGTGCTTTATTTATATACGTTCATCAAACATGTATACAGAAAAGTAAAGTGAAGAATGGTTTCTCGACCAAAACACTTTGCTAAAGCATTTTGTTTCAGAACATCGAATGTCAGAAATGACGCTATTAACAGTGTTCCATGAAAAAATGTTACTGGAAAAGAACGGCCAAGAACGCCTTCTCGAGGAAGTGGAACACGTATTGAGGAGAAAGAGCGCGTTCGATCGGATTCCTGGTAAAGGCGAACGCGTTCCGTCACAGTACCAACGTGTTGTTATTTAATGCGTTCCTAGTCGATAGGAACCTATTATTGGGAAACGTGTTTAATAGTAATGATTGTGAGAATGTGTTCTCACAGTATTGGAACGAGTTCATGTCGTGACACCGATACTATAATTTTCAAGTCATTTGGTAAACATCTAGTCTTGTTTTATTTAGAATAATTTATCTGATTTCGAAGACGATTTGATTCATAAGCCACAATGCACTTATATTACTCCTTTTCCACAACATCATTCATCGGCAGAACTTTCGTTAGACGAAAGTTGTCTAACGGAGTCCAGATGTTTGTTGAATCATACTACAGATCACAATGATTTTACACAAAATGTATCATTTTCAGCAAAAGTAGGTAGTTTATTTCTGTAGTATTCTTACTAGTTTTTCTTATTTCTGTTGATATAGTTTGAAGATGACTTCGAGCGAAAACAATCATCGCTGCAATATTCAACGAATTGCGACGCATTTTCGAGAAGTACTTCATTTCGTACACTGTCCACAAATATTGCGAATATCACAGAGGTTCGGCGCATAAGATCGATCTGCGTGTAAAAGTTATGAATCATTCAATCTTTTTTCTATAGGTTAATGCAAGAAATGCAAAATCCAGAAATGCTAAACGAATAGCTGGTAAAAGACAGCACAATCTCAAACAAAAAACAGGAGTGACGAATATGAACGATGAAAATTCAAATATCAATATGTTGTTTTTGTGGTAAAATTAGCCGGTTTTTAGTTTTTTATATAATTAGTTCTACAGAATTTGTGTTTTTTGGTACCTTCTTAACCCTTTTATAAAATAAAAACTCGTAACCGAAAACATAGATAATTACTCTGGCTAAAACTTACATAACTCATTCGCATCGTAGATCAACCGCTTTGGGCAAAAAGTTCGTTCGCAAAAAAACAGTAGATTAACTATTATGCTTCATCGATCGTCTACTACACGATTAAAATAGATAAATCCAAAAATCAACAATTATACAGGTAGTATATCAATTTCATCGCTTTGGTTTTAAAAATAATCAGGCAGCTATTTAATTCGCGCCAGCTTCTAAAACAAAACCATTAACACCTCAGTAGCTAAGATACGCCATCGTTTGGATCCTTCGATCTAGTGAACTTTCATCGCGTCACTCAACTCTGAATATATATTCTGAAAGCCCGTAATATGAGCCTTAATATTAACTAGAAATGAATTCTTGAAAATCAACTTCACTCACAAAACGCGTAAGAGAGCGCCACGAAGTGCATTTGTCTATAATTGACTGTTAGTTCGTTGCTCCATGTCATGAGGTAGTGTACCATATTTCTTGAGTTGGAAATATTAAAATTAAATTCAGCATACTCTGGCGCATAGAATAAGCGCGAAAAAGATGAAAGCAGGCGCTTTCTACGCTAATTAAAAATAATTGGGCAGGAGCGTAGAAACGGTGCAAGACATCAAAGATAACGATCAATTTTTCTTTCCTGAACTGCTAATTAAAAATATGTGCGTATCTTGGAGAATTCAAACCTTGCTACAAGGAAGTTAGGCATAATTTCCTTCGTATTTTGAAGAATTTTGGATCCTCTTTTTAATCCTGATTACACCATGTTTTACTCGAACTTTTCTTTGAGAACGCGACGTAATTAAACTTCGTCGCAGAGAGATCTCTATGTAGAGCAAAGAATTATTTCAGTGGAAATCGTGGCTCAAAAACGATAAGTTTTGTTCTGCCATTAAACTCACCAAATAATAAAAGAGTCTCAAAGGACGGGTGCCATATTGGAACACCCTACCTGAACCGACGAGCCGCTGTAGAGAAACGAACTTTATAGTCGTCACCTCCATGGCCATTTAATAGGAATACCACCTTGTTCCATAAATTTTTGACGGTTGCGATCATACTGTTTGTCTCCACACGAGACTCATTATTGCTTTTTTTGGTTCTCTTTCGAGAATACTGATTTTTCCCAATAATTGTGTTAGAATTGTAAAATTTAAGGAAACTATCGCATCTAATAAGCTGTAAATGCCAAAAATGGAATAAACAGATCACAGCAAACTAGAATAGCTCTAGACAGACTGGAAACGGCGCTAACTGCTCTCATTAAAAGTCTCATTAATTAAGTATGGCGCGAAACGGCTAAAAAGAGAAAACTCATTTACTTATGAGAGACGGCGCTCTTTTCTTTCGTTGTTCTATCCTTTATTTAGTGTTAGAACTGAAGAGTTCTGAAAATAATAATGAATTAAAATAAAAACTCCCTAGACCAGAAAAGAATTGAAAAAAAGAACGACGTGGACAGGGATTGAATCTGTGATCGCTCGTTCTAGACGTAAATGCCTGTAGCAAATAGGTCACACACGTCACTACTGAAAGTATTCTCTTTTTTTTTATAATGATAAAATATCTTTTATACAATGAGCAGTCTAACTTTCGACATATTTCACTTTTGGACGCTTTTAATTAGAGTTTCTCGTACCCTATTAATAAATTATACTGGCTTGCACAGAATTTTGTGCTCATTCCGAAGTTCACACTTTTAGTCAGCGGAAACGTACACTTTTAGATATATCCTCATCTTACTCAAAATTTTTTTCGACGAAAACACCTGAGGGGACCCTCACCCTCATCTACATTTTTTCGAGAAAATGTTTTTGTTAGAAAATATATTGTGTCATATAGCCGAGTTAGTAAAGAAATCAAATGAAGAATGTGTCCGAGAACTCAAAGTTCGAAATTTAATCGAATTGATAATCAATTTCACTTATTATAAAACACCTATGCTCATGCTGATGAGAATCTCAAGCAGTATATTACTGAAGTTATGATATTTCTTGATGCGAGAAGCGAGCCGTGGGACATTTTTGGCTTGTGCAATGTATTAGATTGTAGCATTTGATCAATTCATCCAATTCTCGATCTAGTCTCTGCAAGAGGAGAAATGGGCAACACTCAACCACTTCAAATGAATCATGTTTTTCATCCACGTAGAACGGCCCGAAACATCACAATCAATATTTTATGGTGTAGCGGTATGCCGGCTGATGTCTGGAGAGCACAAGTTCAGATGGGAATGAGAACTGAATTTTGTGCACCGACTCATTTCGTACCATTATTAATCGATCCATTTGTAAGTGAACCGGATAAATCAATCGATTATTTTTTTTAAAATTTTTGTAATTCAAAGATCCAACCGGCTCCGCAACCAGTACTACAAGCACAACAACAGAATCGACAACCTGCTACAACCTCTTCTATAACATTTGATTCTGAAGTAATAAACTATCAGTATAATTAAAACAGACAAGAATTTGTTTTAAACTGCATTTTTTATAGGATGATATATCAGCTCAAAGAGCGGTGAGGGTGAGGGTGACCTCAAAGAGCTGATATATATAGTGAAAGAGATGATTAAGACGAATTCGTGATATCGAAAGCCGAGTAAGAGAACTATCAAAAGTCGTAAAGCTTGTGTATAAACCAAAATAATCATTCTATTTATAGTTTGGTGATGATGATAATAATAGAAACAAAGAAAATGATTTATATTTGGAAAAAATGCACAACTGGCTCGAACATTTGTGCAAAAGAAAAAGATCAGATGAGTACACATATTTTCGGAAAAAACAACAACTTTCTTATTTCACATGATTTTGCAATAACTTTTTTACTTAAGAAACCTCCATTATTTAAAGATCCGAAACGTGTAGCAGTCTTCGTGAACAAACTTCGAGACACGTTTACAACACCACGAGAAGTAAGAAGAATCATCTTTAAAAACTAAATTTAAGGGAGACCCCCCTTAAAGTAAACAAAGGCCTGTGCCATCAAAATCTTATCTTTTTATCTTCAGGAACAAAAAGCAGTCAGACGAAAATTCGAAGTTAGTAATCGATTGATACGACATTTGACGTCCGACATTCGACATTAAAGCATTCATTCAATACGATCCTTATTTAAAAGATGCCACTTTGGAAACAAGATTAAATGCTTATGTTAAACGTATATTGATAGAAATTAGTGATTTGTATCTATCTGAAGAAATGGAAAAGAAATCAAAGTTCGTTTACATGCCACAGCAGTCGCTGCCGACCGACAATATAAGAAATCTCGTTCTCATGTTTCGGCAACGATCAAATAACTTTGCTTCTTCCAGTATTAACAAAAAGAACACCTTATTCTGAAACGGATGCTCGTGATTATGTATTTAATCCAAATAATGATAAACCAGACTTATTAGTAACACCAACAGCACCATTAGTTAAACATATAACTCCAGGATCAATTGATCATATAAAAATGAATAATATCGGGTGGACCAGATAAAATCGGACACTTTCATTCGTTATTCATGAGCCATTGTCCGATAGTCCACAGAGTTGGTTCTAAGCTCAATCGATAGAGAATTGAATTCTCTACAAAACTTGCTATTTGAATCTCTGATAACAGTTTTGTCGTTTGTGCACAATTCATAATATTGAAGAGTGCTGAGTTGCCTAACTACGACACACTGAAAATCGAAAAATATTTGTCTTGATCCAAAAACAGATTTCATAAGAATTTTGAAGACACCAGACGATTTACCGAAAAATTCTGCATCTTCTCACATATTTTTTGAAATTTTACAGTTAAGTCTTCAAAGAAAATTTGTCTGTGCAAAAAACTGACAAATCTAATAAAACCTAAGTTTCGAAGTTATTTTTCACAGAATTTAGTTTTTGGTCTATAAAAGCAGTAAAATGTTGAGAATCCAGGGTTTTAGTCTTGTTTTCTTACGCAGACTTAAATTCGGCATCGTTTCATATTTAAACAAACTTTCTCAATTGAAACCAGTAATTAAAAAAAATTAATTTAATTTGAAAAAATTGAAAAATCGGTTGAGAGCTAATTATAAGTTTAGCTGGCGTAGCAGAAACATTGTATGAAGTTGTAAAGAAGTGGGATCGATAGAGCACAAAATTCTCTATCTATCTACGTAGATAAATTAACTATGGAACCTCAGATATGGGCTAAAAATCTCAAAAAAGAAGACGAGAAAAGCTTGTCGCAGTCAGGCAACTCAGCACTCTTCAATATTTTGAATAGTGCACAAACAACAAAACTGTTATCAGAGATTCAAATAGCAAGTTTTGTGGAGAATTCAATTCTCTATCGATTGAGCTCAGAACCAACTCTGTGGACTGCCGGACAATGCACAACGAATGAAAGTGTCCGACTTTATCTGGGCCACCCGATACATCACTGACATTAAGTATCATGCCAATGTCAAATGAACATTCATCATCCGTTTCGGCTTATGGACGCATCTCATTGCCGTTACATAAAGCCACAGTTCTAGTGAATGACAATGCTGAGATACTCGCAGTCAATTTAAATATATCTTTAAGTCTGTTTTTATTCCACTGGAAATTTCAACATAGTCTTTGTTTCCAAAAACCATAGGAAGTAATTCATTTTTTTCTCAGCCAAATAACGTAAATAAGCTGAGAAAACTTCAGCACATATACTTCGAAGTGTCCTCTACAAACTGGTGGAAAAATCGGATGGGACACCCCCTCCTTAATTCGCTGTTTTTTCTATGAATGATGCAAAAAAACTAAAAGAAGGCCGTAAAAGAACGTTTTCGCTGATAGACAGAAGGAATATTTTTTGAACTTTAGAATGGAAGAGAACGAGAAGAGAACAATACCTTCAGTCATTACAAACAACTGACCTTGGAAATACATCAACGGCAATAGATACTAATTATCATTCTACGTTGCAATCCGTTACTTCAACGAATGTATCAATGTCTTCTATAGCGGACACAGCATCCATGTCAAGTGTTTCAGGAAACAAGTGCTCAAGTTCACCAGAAGACTCAATAGACGAAGAATTAAAGCCGAAAAACATCAAGGAAATGAGATTAATACAAAGCAGATATTTTTCAAAATTCTTCTCGTCAAATTGGAATATTCAATTTCTAACCAATCCTGGAAAGAAATTTACGATCTTGAACAATTACACAAAGTACGTTTACCGCCTCCGAAAATCGTCAATAAACTGAAAGATTTATACGGTGAGCGAATTCCAATTCATACAACGGAATTCGGTGCATACGTGTATGTGAAACATGCAATCATATTCTTGATGGCAACAAATCAAGATATATTTAGAAGAAAAATTCAAACAGATAATCGGGATCTTCATTTTTGGCTTATCCAAGACGGAACATGGATCGGACTGCTTCGTGTCGTGTCTCGGATGGGTGGATGCTGATGTAGAAGATCAAAGTGCAACAAATCTCGTACGTGTGGCATTACTAAATTTTCCAAAAGAAAATCGTCTTAATGTTGAAAAATATTTGACAAAAGGGTTCATCTACATGTTCATGAAGAGATTATGGCTCTTTCGTCGTAGTAAGAAGGATAAGTTAGGACTGTTTGCTGCTCTTCATTTTAACTCAAACACTGACTTCATTTTGGCATTTCGGAGCTTGTCTTATGGCGATAAGGATTATTTAGTCCTTGCTTGTTTTATGTATGTCAAGTTCTAGTTGTAAAGAAAGATTTTAAAGAAAGGAACATGAAAAGATGATTAGAGGCACAACTGATCAGAGCTCTAATCATAAAGTACAAAAAAATAGCTGCACTAAAACTTCTTCTGTTTCAACTGGTGCTTGATCTTCTTGAATAAAAGCGCTCATGTTGTCCTTATCACAAATAAGTACATGATTACCATACAATAAAATTATAAAATAAAAGGTATATGGCACACATACAGCTTACACAGAACTGAACAAAAAGAAAAGGGAATTTCTTTCTTTCCTTTTCACCTTTCGATGTGTGAGGAGTACTGTCTTTGAAAAGCTTATTGTAGTCACTGCTGTAATGAAAAAATATTTTTTTTGTTGTATTGTTAACAACACTTGAAAAACAATATCTGAATGCAACTTTTAGTGTCTTTTTTCTTTTACTCCTATCAATAACACAACTGCACTGTTTTTGTCCTGTGATTCTCGAGCGGCAAGATAATAAATAATTAGGTATGTTTCCTACCTTGTCCAGGAATCAATGTCAAACTCAAGGCTGTACATGATCTGTGGCTACACTCTGTTACTGTTGTCAGAAAATATTTCCAGTAAACACTTTAATGAACATATTGAAGCAATTAAAGATCAACTACATCTACTGGTTGAACACAGAAATGTATTGACTGAGAAAATTCAAGATTTAAAAATTGAACAACCAAGGGATAAAGCCTATGAAGATTTAGATCAGTGGCATACCGGCATTTATAAGATGATAGATGGTTTATTCGAAGAAAGGTAAAGAAATTGAACAAAA
>CAJNOQ010002926.1:0-22114 GCA_905250885.1 Didymodactylos carnosus | reverse complement strand
CTCGTTTCACTCCCTACTCTTAGAATTCATACTGTTTTTGACAATATCAGACATTTCGGATGGTTTTTCAAGCAGTTTTCTAATAGTTTTGAAAGACTCATTATCGTGTAAATTTGAATACAAGAATTGATACGTACTTTAGTAATATCAGTTTATAGAGGATCTGTTTCAGGTTAAAATGTGACGTCTACGAAGAGCCGTATAATCCGTACCGTTTATTGAAGTTATGCTTTTGCGGATAAAGGTTTTGACCAAACAGTTTTTACAGAAACTTTTTGATGGAAGATACCAAACCAACTTGCATATATACCTAACTGCTGGAAAGAGCACATACAGAAACGTCTGCAATACAGAAATATATGAAGTAGCTTTTGAAAAAGATGTTTGTTGATTAAAATTTCTTGTTTTCTTCATAGAATCTTACATTTCAACTACAAACTTGCTAGCAAAAATCTTTCTATAAGACCCAAGTATTTGCAGAGCTAGTGACATCTTTTTTATCTGTGGTAAATAAAAGTCTTCTTTTTCGTGATTCCGTCAAGAACACCATCTCGTTTATAACAGTCAATATACTGAACCAAATTAGACAAAATTTTCAGAGATCCATGAAGCCATTACTCTGCATTTGCGATACAAGTTTTGTGCTAGCACGTTTCCTGCTTATGAAGAAAAATGGAGAAGATTGAGAAAATGCATGATTCAGCCACGCTTGATCCGACAGTGATATATTAACGAAAGTAAAAGAAGATAAAGTTTGAACCAAATTTTGAAAATTCTAACTACTTGCTTTGATCCTCACTAGTTGCTTTTAAGTGGCCGGAAAATGAGCAAACATTTTGTGCTAAGCTTTTCGCGCTATACGTTACTGATGACAAAAGACTTGTTGAAGACAAAACTTGTTTTTTGATTTAGTAATAGGCATGAAGACTTTGTTCTGATGATACCGAGCCCCTACAACGAGATGTGTGTAAGAATTCTATGTCGTTTGTGCAATTTCTTTCATCAGTTTTTCGTACCCAAGTCAAATAATCCTACCGTAGGATCGATCCTACAAGATTCTTACAAAGTCTTACAAGAACCTATACGATCCTATAGAATCCTACCAAATTCACACAGGATCTTGTAGAAAAGACGTAAGACTTCTTTGGTCTTGGATTTATCCTACACTTTCCTATCGCAGGATCCTATCAGATAGGATAGAATTCTACATACGTAATCACAGGATCTTAATGGAACCTTGGAATAGTCGAAACCAAAATATTTAGTCTTAAATCAGCCGTTTATTTACTGCTATAGCGATAATAATTATTTTTTGTCTTAATTAGATTCTTTCTCAGTTTCTGAATCAAGGCTGGAATGAACCCAAGAACAGCTCCACGTTGATGCTCACACTGTTCAGTGCGAAAATTTGAGTTTATTCAACTTGACTGTTTATTTTTTGGGTGAGTCTACTGATACCACTACGAGGTGTCAACAAGGGCTATTGATACCACCAGGGGTGTCAGCAAGAGCTATTGATACCACCAGGGGTGTCAGCAAGAGCTATTGACACCACTAAGAGGTGTCACCAAGGACTATTAACACCACCGAAGGGTGTTACCAAGAGCTATTGACACCTACTGAAGGTGTCAGCAATGGCTATTGACACCACCATCAGAGGTGTTACGAAGGGCTATTGACACCTACCGAAGGTGTCAACAGTGGCTATTGACACCATCAAAGGGTGTCAGCAAGAGCTCACCTACTGGAGATGTTTCTGATTCTAGCTTATTTGTTTTTCTCTCGATGCGGTTTCATGTTTTTACACAGAATTCACAGACAATTTAGAGTTTGAGAAAGTTCATAGCTAGGCAAACAGCTGGACTTTTTCCTTTCCTTTTCGGGTATCTTTCTGTGTTATATATGTACAGGCAGAAACAAAAAAATGTGCGCTTTCTATATATTTCTTCTCTGATTAAAGAATAGAGAAAATGCCAGAAAGTTCTCTGTCTTTTAAGAAATCTGTGTAAATGCGCATGAAACGTTTAAAGACTCTGAAACAAAGAAATTAGCCCTAAAGTAAACAAAAAAAATAAACACGCAAAAAGTCGTTATATAGTAGGTGATACCGAGAGTACGTTTTGCCTGAGCATAGAATTACAGAACAAACGCTATTTCGTTCGTTTGATCAAAAGGAAATAAAAATAGTAACGAAAAATTCTCAAGAAGGTTCTCAGCGATCAGCGTCTAAAAAATTAAGAGAATAGGAGGTAGAGCGAACTCATAGTGAGAATTGTCGAATGCAAGTAAACAAACTAGCACTAAAATTAGGTCTCAGACTTTCAAAAAACGCAGATGTGTATTTCTTTTTTTGACATACAACATACAAACTCTGCAAACAAGTGTTTATTAATCTGCAGATTCCATATTCTTATTGTTATTTTGGGACAAGGTAAACTGTGAAAGTCGGCCGTGGAAACTGTAGAAGTCGGAGTAGATGCTTCAGATCTGTCGCTACTTCGAGCGTTAGTTATTAACTTTGTGGGCGTAATTCAAAAATAAAACAGCGAAACAACAGCAATCGCTTTGATAGTAGTAGCGTAGTTACTCTATATATAGTGCGTACTTGCGATCCTCTGACAACGACAAGAAAGAATTTAGATAATTAATCGTACACTTTTGGCACTGTCCTGTAAATTGAATACCTTTAATAGTAAAAAGGCTGTTCTTTAATATTCGGTGCAACTATAATCCATTCAAGAATGGTTCAGCTTCAGTCTGCACACTAAGCCTTAGAGGTGTCAATAGCCATTGTTGACACCTCTGAGTTCTAATATGTAGACTGTGCGACAAGTGTATCTCATATAATGACATGAATGCACTTCAGATATAGGTGAACTTCGGTGAAATTCATTGGATGAAACTTTAAAATTCATGCTGAAAGGCTAAAAGGACTCATTTGATAAAGAGGATTTCTTTGGCCACGAAACAGTTACACAGATATTCAATGATGTCACCAGTCTACATGAATATTTAACCAACGTAGCATAAGGATTATTGAAGTTTCATCCAATGAATTTCACCGAAGTTCACCTATATCTAAAGTGCATTGATGTCATTATATGAAATACACTTCTCGCACAGTCTACATACTATTTGGAGGTGTCAATAGCCCTTGCTGACACCTCCAGTAGGTGTCAATACTTCTTCGGGACACTCTTCGGTGGTGTCCATAGTCCTTGGTGACACCTCTTAGTGGTGTCAATAGCTCTTGCTGGCATCTCTTAGTGATGTCAATAGTCATTCCGTTATTTTTTTCAATCGATTTCGTATTAATAGTTCTTTCTGTGAGAAACAATTCCGTGAATAGATGCACAAAAAATGACAGAACAGAGAAAAGGAGAAATTCTATGAGATCCCAGCGTACAATTTCATAGGATTTTATAGGAATCTTATAATAAGAATCCTGGTAGAATTTTCACTATGATCCTATGGTAGTATTCGTATAAGATCCCATGATAGAATTTTCATAGGAAATTTACAAGATTTCTATAGTAATCTTATGATATCCTATCGTTTGTAGGATTCATTGACCTGGACAGTCGCACTGTAACTGAGATAAAAATGTATTTTCACAAGAACAAATCAAGGGAAGAACATATTTTTTATCTAAGCTCCAACTGAATTGAGAAAGAATAATATATGACAGAATGACACCACTGAACTACACAAGGAGAACAAACCTCATTATAATGGTGCAGAATGAGAGAACAGGCGTATAGGTTTTGAATAAACATAATAAAAATGCATGATAGATAACTAATTATTATTATAATAAATAATTATTCCTGATGTTAGTTTTATGTGGAAAATTTGTTCAAAGATATAGTTTTATAGAGAATTCTTTGAACTACATTTTAAAGAAAGCATTATTGAAATATTTTGTTTCTCTGATTTAAAGTTTTAGTTTTGTTTTAAACAAAAATAATATGGAGTATTTTAATACTAACTATCACTTCAAAAGTTTTAAAATTAAAATTTTAAGTGTTTTCTGAGAGGTTTTGTAGATACTTCGGAGGATTTACACTTCATTTTAGCGTTTTTCAAGCCTTTTAGCTCATCAAGCTTTTAGTTTCATAAACTTTTCTCTCATTTTCTGTACATTCAAAATTTTTCTTACACATAGTCTGACAGAAGAAAGTGTTTTCTTTACTATGAGACGTTTTACAGAATTTTCCGATGAGTTTTCGCGAAGATATAAGCATCGCGGCAAATGCTCTGAAAAACGTGACCTATATCTAAAATACGTTTTTTCTCGAAAACTATTTTTTTACTACTAGGCTTCATTGTACCACATTATGACCTCCTTAAGTTTCATCCGATCGCGTTCAAAATTTTACCACAGGTACGCAAGACACTATTGCAGAGGTATTTGTTTGGAATTTTATTTTAGACTTTTCTTTACCGACTTACAGGGTTTCTAAAATTGCAAAACTTGGTTTTTGATACGTTTTTCAGTATTTTTCCTATAACTCGGTAAAGAAAGGTCTAAAATAAAATTCCAAAATTATTCCGCTGCAATATGATATTGAGTACCTCGGGTAAAATTTTTAGCTCCATCGGATGAAATTTAAGGGGGGATCGTAATGTGGCACAAAATGCAAAACCGAGTTTTCTGGAAAACTGGTGAATAGCAATAGTTAAAAACTTGAAATAAAACAAAAAGTGCTCCATTGAGTTTCCAATTAGTTCTGAAAATATGAAGTCTTAGTGACTTTTAGTTTTTATTTCATAGCATTTCTACGGAAAGCCCAAAATGAGGGGATGGATACTCTTAAATATATGTGCTTTTAGGACGGTAGAAGAATTTATCACAAAAAACTTAATTGAGATGTGTGGTGGTAAGGGCGTGGAAGATGTGAGAAAGTCAATGGGTATGAGAGAAGGTGAATAGTCTGCACTGCGAACGAGGTAAGCAACGTTTCTTCCTCATATGGTTTCCAAGACTGCGCTCAAAGCTTTCGAGATATAGTTTTTCAGAAATTAAAATTCAAGGATTGAACTTCTTTTTCTTTTAAAATCAATAATATCATGCGAACTGATATATAAAATAATTATGATAAAGAAAATAGTTATGTTTTTCTCTTTTTTTCATATTATTATTCAACTTTAGAAAGTCACGTTAATATTCGTTTCTTCTTGTTGTTCTTTTATTATTATTCACACCTTTCACATACAAATATCAATTTTTCAAAATTACATGTAAATATCACTGATCGACGTTCTTGTGGGTATTCTTGCAAGATTCTTGTTTCTTGCCATTTCAGACAAGAATTTTCAATTTGGTTTTGATAGATAAGGCAAGATTCTTCTGTTAATTTTTTTATTGATTTTTCATCTGTTTTCGTTAAATATGCTTGTCTGAAATGGCACGCTTCGTTGACGACAAAATCACCAATTTGTTTTGACGATTCTCGTGCTATATATAAGTTATATAATATAATTCAATACTATACATATAAATGTCTTTAAAAAGTCTTTTCAATCTCACAATGTTCTTGTTGAGAGACAATCGAGTCTTTATATGCGCCTGTATTGTGGTCAGAGCCAAAATCCCTTTCTTGTCAATTGAGAGAAGAATCCGTCTCGCGATTCTTGTATGAACTCACAAGAAAGTGATTTCCTGCAAGATTTTTGTGATAAGAATACTTGTAAAATATTTCACAATATTCTTATCTGAAATGTCAAGAAACAAGAATCATCCAAGAATACCCACAAGAACGTCGTCCAGTGATATATAGTTAAGATAAAATTTCAATGAAAAACTATAAAACTTTTGTACTATTTCTCAGTGCAAAATAAAAATAAATACACAAGCATCTTCCCTTTCTTCTTGTCGATTAGAAAATAAACTCAAATATTTTTCTTTTAATTGGATATTCGCCTTAACGAATGAGAAGGTGTTATATAAGGAGATGCTCTTACATAAGCAATCAAGTCACATTTCTCCTTCTAAAGTACTACATTTCATCATCTTGTTTTACCACCTTATTTCATCATCTTATTTTATCACCTTATTTCATCATCTTCTGTCTTGTTTTCAAAACTAGAAATACGTTTATTTTCTAGTTAGATGGTCAGATTGTAAAGATTATCTTTTTTGTGTTTTAAGCATCTGATTTAAACCACTTCAAATCTGGTGACACACAAACATGCAATATCAGGTGACAGCAAGACCTCATACGAACAGGAAATAGTGTCATGCTGAGCCTCGTTGTTTTTAGAATAACTTTTGAAAATCTAAGTTAACTTTAATAATTAAGATTAAACGAGCTATAATTTTGAGTAATACAGAAAGTATTGTAACAGCAGAAAATATACACAACTAATTTTTGATCAGATAAACGAAAAGAATCAAATAAATTTACTTTGCAGAAAAACTTAAACTGTATATACGTACAGACTTTCTCAGAATAGCGAACAAAGCCTGTACGTATATACAGTTTAATGTAATATACACTGAAAAAAGGTTAGGTGCATGTAATTGCACAATTTCAATCGTTGTCTAGTATACAGAAGAGAAAGAATGGATTTACTTTTGCAGTTTTTCTGCAAAAGTAAATTTATTTGATTCTTTTTTTTATCTGATCAAAAATTAGTTGTGTATATCTTCTGCCGTTACAATACTTTCTGTAATAAGTTTGTTTTATCTTGATTTATATTGACTTTGATGAATAATAAAGATAACATTCTGCACGTTTTGCATTTACTCATCCATGAAATTCTCTATTCCTATTTTTATTTTAGCGAAAAAGATAATTTTTCTCTAGTATTCGGTGCACCGATCCCATGCTACCTCAAAACAATATCAGCAATTATCTCTAATACTATTGTTCGTTATTCAAAAATACAATTCGATATGGAACTATTGCTACAACAGTTAAATGAATACAAGAACAATATATATTCACTTGCCAATCACTATCATTTACATATCGGTTATCATTCTAATTTGCCATTACTTGTGTTAAATTATCATGTGGTGGCTTCACCTAAAGACCATCCTGTAGTGAATATTTGTCGTGGTTTAGTTCTAGAATATAAGAAGATAGATGAAACTGATTTACAGTTTATTTCTATTGTTGCGAAAGGCTTTAATAGATTCTTTTATTATTCTGAACATACTCAAATCATTAATAGTACAGTAGAAACAATACAAGCATATGACAAAGTTGATGGAACATATATGCTTTTATTTTACTTCAATGGCCAATGGATAATGTGCACCCGGCATAATTTCTCGGAAGATTATGTAGTACCGAATGAAGTGACCTATGAGCAACTGTTCGTTAAAACGTCGGGATTTTCCAATATGGATGATTTCCAGAAGTTCTGCAATGCATACTGTGATATTCACACAACATATCTGTTTGAATTATGCAGCATGCTTAATCGAATAATAACACCCTATGAAACGCCAAAACTTTATTTATTAGGATTTATTAAGTATGAAAATAATGAATGGAAAGAGAATTATAAAAATGTTGATGAAGTCATGAGTATGGTAAACAAATTACAATGTAATGGTTTGAAAATATCATCAGTTCCTCATCGTCTATTTGATAATTGGAAAAGTTTAAATATTGAAATGAATCATTTGACCATAAACGATCCCTTGTTCGAAGGTTTTGTCTGTTACACAAATAATATTGAACGCTTTAAATTTAAAAATCCTATTTATCAATTATTTCATCGACTGAAGTACCGTGGTTGGCATACAGCAAATGCAGCCATTTTATTACCGTGGTTAACTCATTTAGATACATTTCTACCATTAATACCTGTGCCTCAATATGAATTAGAATATATTAGTCAAATTATTCAGGATTTAAAAAGTAACCTTGAAATTGGATATAATTCACTGGCAAATACTTGGTCAAAATATGAAGAATCAAATGATTCACATTCACTTTTTCATGATCACCCTCTAAAAGCTCTACTATATACAAAATTAAAGTTTCCAGAATTAGAATTGAAAGATATTTGGAATAATCCTAAGTTCGATAAACTCAAATTAAACTACATCACGGGTTTACAATCATCATCAAAAGATTATTGTAAATTAAACCTACTGGACTTCAAACAACCACACAACAATGATACCAATGGTCTGGCAGAAATTCATCCAATAATAGATGAAAAAAGTAACAAATTTATAGTTCATTGCTATTGCAGCCATAAAATGAACTACATACGATTGAAAAGAAATCGTACTATTCCTAAGGCATGTTTCTGCGGTCATTTAACGGGACTAACTAAGACCTATTTTATAGGTACTAAGCTATGGGTATGTGAGAATGAGAAATATTGTCCTGGAACCATGGAGAGCCGACCAGATGGTTCTCCATTGGGTATTCCCGCATCACCGTTCTGTAAGCAGTTAAGATTAATGAGTCATGAATTAATCAATCGTCTGATAAACCAAAATCTGTGGAGTTATAACAAAATTAATCTCGAGTTGGGAAGCCTGTTGAAGTTATCGCCACAAAATATGCATATGGCACAATTGGGAATTAGTGAATGTTTAAGATGTATACAACATTTACAAAGTCTGACAGAAGGAGTTACTGTTTAATATAACGACTGGGGCAGAAGAAATCGACCTCTTTGTATTTTTTTCTCGCGTTCCTCAAAGCCCTGAAACTGATTTTATTTCAAAAGATAGCCCATTTAATTCGCTACAGAAAAATATATTAATTATTTTATCTCTATATGTGGGAACAAGACGTGAAATGAATAACTCTGCAAAGCTATAAGAGTGAACATGCATAAACTCATTTTATTAAGAAATTTCGTTGCTACTCACGGACAAATCTTTTAAATAAAGCCGCGGTTAACCGCGCTATAAGAATCAGCGACTTTTACTGGTTTAAATACACCGCGGGAGTCAGACCGTTTATTAGGTTTTTGCACACCGGCCAAAGTCGCGGTTTTTCATACCGCGGTTGCGACTTTGTTTTATAAAAACGATTTTCTTGATGTTATCGCCGGTATGTGTTCGTTTTCCGTCCTTCTCTCTTTCTTCATTCTAGATTTGTTTCTATAGCTCTGACCGCGGTTGCCCTTGTTCTTACCACTGCATCCATACACCGCGATTGTTGCTCTGCGGTGATTCTGTAACGCGGTTAGCCTGCCTGAAACCACTAGTCTTTCATATGCGTTGTATGAGATTCAAACTCCTTACCTTGAATTTGCTTGTCCAACATGTTTCCATTTGTTTCCGGTTGTTTATACAATGATCAAAACTAATATTATACCTTACTGATCTAAGTGTTTTAAGTAAGAAACAGATGTGAGAGATGACCAGGGATACCGGATCCAAAGCAAGAAAATCAGAAAGATCTCAGAAAAAGAAATTCAGAATCAGAAAATCAATACACCTTTGAGGAAAAAAGCGCAGAAATGAGGCAGACAAAGTTCCAAAAATCTGGAATCCCTGGCAATTACTATTCTGGCGACAAACCTCATACGACATCTTCATGGCGACAAAAAATAGATAAAAATACGGTTCCGGTACCGCGGCTTCCTGATAAAAACCGCCCTGTCCAGTCAGATGGAGAACGTGGCATCATCGAGCCGTAGTTTTATCGACGGAAACCTCGGTCTCGACAACATTGAAAAGCGTGGTGTAGATAAACCAAAGTTGAAGATAAACATCTTGGTTTAAAGAATCGGTACCCTGAGCAATATTTACAGATCGAGTTTCCCGAGGTATATAAAACCGTAAAATTTGATGCAAAAATTACTGAATAATTACTTACCTGTAATCAAAATGCGAAGAACAGTATCTGAATGAGCGAATAGAAAATGGTTGGAATCAATTTTCTTAACTTTCTGCTAATTATTAATCAATTATAATTCAATGAAAATTATACCGTGCGACAGTCTAAACGTTCCTCTAAACGTTCTGTAAGTTTAATATTGATCTAAGAAATTTTGAGTAATCATATTCCTCAAAATTCATACTATAAAATCATAGCCGATTCATGGCTACATTCGAAATTCATCAAAGAGTACATTGATGCGTCGACCCTACTTGAATTATCTTGTTTATTCTAATCATTATCTGTGTGTCGTATGTACTGACAGTCAGATCCTATTTGAAAGAATTACAGTAGATGCCAACTGGCCGGATTGGCTGACTGTTAATTGTATTGGAGAGTCACTAGTTGTTTTTGCTGAAAACAACGCGAAGTATTTTGAATGTTGGAATTTTAAAGATAACGTGCTCGTCAAGCGTGTTGATTTACGCGCAACAGCTAAAATAATATTAGTATCAGAAAGTTGGAATTTCATCCGTTTTCAGGTAAAATCATTGTTGCATATTTAACCGATGGATCAATTCATATTTATGCTTTTAATAAAAATGTACTATTACGTGATTGGGGTCATGTATCCGTTGACAAAGACCTTGATTTACTGTCTCTAATGCCACTTTGTTTAGTTTGTACATTTCACTGTAAGCCAAACACATCCGAACAACCATGTCTAATGCTCATTGAATTAACAAAGATACTATTGTTAACAGCAGAATTCGAAGAAGGATCACTAAATGATAAAACTGAACTCGAACCACCGGTGCGTTTTGATGATCAAGAGTGGTTATGAGTATCGATAGTACGATTTGAGCCACGCCTACTCACTCCGATAACGCATATCGTACACTTAACCAGAGACTTGATAACATTTGACGACGAAATACCCACACAGTCTGGTATCCCATTCATTGTCATGGTTGCTACTCCCAACAGCTTATACCTTATTCACATATGTCACGGGGAAAAATTATCATACTTTAAGTTGTGTGGAAAGTTCGACACATTTATCGTAAACCAATTTCAGTCGTTTTCAATTTTTGTAGTGGACGGAGGGATCGTGAGAAAATACCGGTGGCAATGCACTTCTATTGACGAAGCATCGAGTCATATCTGTCATTGCCATAATACTAAAATTTAGATAAGTGGCTTTAATATCACTTCAATCAAACTGCATAGTGGTGAGTAGAGATATCCACGCTGAAACACTTTTAGTCTCTGTCCCGTTGATCCCGTAACAATAAAATTTTCGGTCCTTGTTCTCTCCACAAACATGCCCTCAAATTTGGTCAGTTTGTAGAGAACGCCTTCGATGGTATGTCTATGCAATAAAAAACTCGCTGATCAAGTGTTGACAGAGTTATTAATTAATTAAGTTCAAGATTAATTGAAATTTTTCCATGCATCTTTTAAAACCTTTCTAGTTTTCGATATAAATGTTACATTCAATTGATTGTAATGTAGTTTTATAGAGAATTGTTTGTAGATATAATTCCATACAAAAAAGGTTTAAAAACGATATCTCAGAACTTTTCGAGCTCTATCGACTGTCTGCGCCACTTTTTTAAATTTATGCCCTATTTGTCTGAAAAATTAGTTTTAAATCACTTTTGGAGTAAAAAACTGCCTAATTCTTATTTTTCTCCACCAGAACTCAAGTTCTATGTAATAAAAATATCATATTCGGAATCAGGATCGAAAACTGAGTCGATTGATGTGTATTTCTATCTTATACGAGCACTTTTATGTTTTTCGAATTTTCACGTTGAAAAACCATACAGATTTCCACCAAAAAATAAAAGTGAAGTAACAATTTCGAAATACACATCGATCGACTCAGTTTTCGATCCTGATTCCGAATATGATATTTTTATTACATAGAACTTGAGTTCTGGTGGAGAAAAATAAGAATTAGGCAGTTTTTTTACTCCAAAAATGATTTAAAACTAATTTTTCGGACAAATAAGGCAAAGAATTTAAAAAAGTGGTTTGGATAATCGATAGAGCTCGAAAAGTTCTATCGAATGATATATCGCATGATTTTCTTCCATTTGTTCTGACATTAGAAAAATTTTACTTTGTCCACTGGAGCGCCTCTAAGTAGTGCTAACCAAAACTAATCAGTAATTAAAAAACGGTCAGAGATATCGTTTTTAAACCTTTTTTGTATGGAATTATATCTACAAACAATTCTCTATAAAACTACATTACAATCAATTGAATGTAACATTTATATCGAAAACTAGAAAGGTTTTAAAAGATGCATGGAAAAATTTCAATTAATCTTGAACTTAATTAATTAATAACTCTGTCAACACTTGATCAGCGAGTTTTTTATTGCATAGACATACCATCGAAGGCGTTCTCTACAAACTGACCAAATTTGAGGGCATGTTTGGGGAGAGGACAGGATTCTCTAGACAAAGACAGTGTTTTTACGCTAGTGATATCCGCAGCGACTACAGTTATCCATACCTATCGAAACTGCTTTATTGTTTTATGTGATGATGGTTGCATCTTTCATATATCATATAATAGTTCAAACAATGTCCAGTTCTCTTCCGTCCTTTTTAATTTACCTTTTGCTTCAAAACACTCATTTAGTCACTGATAACAATAAAGTCTGACGATTATTTAGCCATTTTCAATGATAGTTGTTCAGAACTGGTTACATTAAATCTGGATATCAAACCAATCGATGTTGCAAAAATCAGCTTTTCTGTGCGGCTTCGGAATACATTAATTCGGCTTGATGCAAATTAAAAATGAGTTCTCGGTAGCCAACAAGTGTCTGAATAATAACTGCTGGCGTTCGCTGACCAGAAACATTTCTTCTTTTGCACTTAAATAATTTAACGTATCGTCAACCCTATGAGTGTGACGCCGGACCCATTACGCAGCGTGTTTCGTGTAATATGATATGGTAAAAACAAAGCAAAGGATAGAAAATAAATCAAAGAACGTCTTTTCGAGCATAAAACATGAGAATTAGTATTCTGCCGCAACCCACTTCATATTATGCTTTTTATCAGGTTCTTTATGTTAACTTAAAGCATATTCCTATAAGTATAACTAGACTTTTAGATTTCTTAGACTTCTAGCCTTTTCAATTGATTGATTGATTGATTGATTTATATTTTAGTAGCCCCAAGTAGATGGTAGATAGTGAAAAAAAGGAACACAAATATACATTTATTGCATAAACAAAAATACGCTACTGGGGAGGCAAAAAAGTTCTGAGAACCTATAAACTTTGCCACCTTATTTTAAAACGATTAAAGCTCAAGATAGTTCTTCAGCTTTGTTTTAAACGATTTTATTGTGGGTGATGTAACAACAGCTTCGGAAAGGGTTAAATTCCAGTCTCGGGCTGTTTGGCAGATAAATGATTGTAGAACGGTTTCTGTTCTAGCAAAGGGAATTTCAACTATTCTCGAATGATTAAGACAGCTTGATCTTCTAGATTGGTCGTATTGGATAAGGTTCAGTCTAGATAGAGGAGAGAGGCCGTTAAGGATTTTGTAAAAGTGTATAAAACGAAAGTATTTTCGTCTTACTTCAAGTAGAGGCAGATTCAATCTTCTAACTAAATTCTTACCGGGAGTGGAAAAGTTTCGAGTGACCATATGGGCTGCTAGATGTTGGACGAACTCGAGACGAGACACCTGAGTGGTGAAAGCGGTGTCATACAAGGCACAGGCATAATCCAGCTTACTCCGGATACAATTCCTATAGATTTGAAGACAGATATGAGCGGGTACTTGTTTAAACTGTCTGTACATAGCGCCAAGGCGTTGCCGACAGGTTCGCACAAGTTTTACTGTATGATTTCGCCATCTCAGTTTACAGCTTATTTCGAGCCCTAGTAGAATAAGGCTTTCCTCGCGCTTTATGTTAGAGCTATCCGGTAAGGTAAATTTGACTACGGTGTACTATTCGAGGCAAAAACCGAAAGCTTAGCGTTCCCGGACCACACTGTGAAAAACAGGATTTTCGCCAAATTGGTTTTCTATATAGTTGTAGTTAGTGGGGAATGAAACAAACATCGCTACGATGATCAGTGGGGTCGCTTAACTACGATCCACGGAACGAGATAGATGTGTCATAGAAAAACATCTGTATCTCCGAACCCAAAGCAGATCGATACCTGGGCGTTGCGTATTTTTGAAGAGAAATGTTTTGACCATCGATTGGTAATATTTGAGATTGTATTTCATAGTGTGGTTTGGGAACGATAAGCTTTCAGATTTTGTCTCGAATGTTACACCATATTAACCTGATCAGCAGCCTAATGTTTTATAGGTTTACGTCCTGAAACTACACAAAATATACTGAAACAGTGTTTTAATGCTTGTGAAACGAAAAAATTTCGCTCCAAAGTGGTCTAGTTTCAGAATCTGGAAAGCGCAGTCTACCGCCTTTCGTTCAAAAATTATTCAAAAACATCGAACTGCATTATATTTTGGTACAGATAATAGCTACACAGCGCGGCAGCTAACTCTATTATCTTAAAGAATTCCGTAACGTTTTTTTTGTCGTTTTGCTTGTTTATAAATCGTAAACCAAACGACGCAGACAGTTGCGATGCATCATAAATTGAAGAAAAACCTGCTGTGAACATTTTAAAACGCGTCTCAGCTCTGTAACATGACTCGTTTTAAAGATCTGACAGAAATATTGGCAACTATTTTTCGATTCTGCAAAGTTTAAATGTGTGAAAAGTAGTTGCCAATATTTCTGGCCATGCCGTACAGCTAGATACAGTGGGTAATTTTGACTAGACATGTGGACATTTGCTCTAAAGCAGTGCGGGAGCCTATAAACATTCTTCGTATACGTTTTCACCTGTGCTCTTCTCAATTTAGAAAACTCAAAACTGCTTTCATCTGGCAGTGTGGAGACATATCCCGATCGGGATGTACTCCCAATCGAGATATATATCCCAACTGGGATATCATTTTTTGCAGCAAAATTTTTTTATACCCCGAACGGGATATAGTTTGAAATTATATCCCGATCAGGATATAATTCGATATCCCGATTGGGATATCAAGAAAATCTATACTCCAATCAGGATATCAAGAATTTTAATTTTTAATTTGTAAGAAAATGATAAATTTTAATTATATGAGAGCTGAATATTCTCCTCCTTCTTCTTTATTTACCCTCTCTAATGTTCCTAGTGGTGTCTTTTGTTTTCTCCAGTTGATCGAAGAGACACATATATCTTTTTAACAGACGTAAATAGCTTTCTTCTATTAGACATCTTTCATATGTGAGAGCAGTATAGCCATAAAAGATAGAAGACAAAGTCGTTACTACGCACACTTTCATCTACCATACATTTGGAAAGCGATTAGATCAAGAGTATATCCCATTATGAGCAATAAAAGATTAGTAGGCTATATCCAGATCAGAATATAAATTCGACTAAAATTTGTTAAAAATTTGTATTCGAAAAAATAGTTGTTGGGCGTTTGATACACTTTTGATCAAACACAACAGAATCTGATGTAGTTTTTCGAGCTCTTTCTAATGGTGACGTCAATTTTACTCCAAAATGTCGTCATTTTCCCCTTAATCGTTTTTACGGCGAAATTTCGTGTTTTATATCCTGATCGGGATATTACTTTTTTTCTATATTCCGATCAGGATATAGGAGGCGTCCCCTTACTGTCTGGATTTGCTCGAAAATTGATTTTAGCATCGTGCTCAAAAATTTAACAGCATTTTTTTCAAATAATGAATTTAATTCTTAGCCAAATAACGACAGTAAGCCGAAAAAACTTTAGGACCCATACTTCGATGTATCCTCTATACACTGGGAAAGTACGAGGAAAATCTAAATGAGAGACCATTGCTCCTTTAAAAGATTCATCATTTCATTCTCTACAGAAAATATATCAAACATTTCTCTATATACTGTGAAAATAAAAAAATTTGTAGTAGAAAATGCTTGAAGAAATATTGTAAATGATTTTAGCATATAATAGCGATTTTGTGACTTTATGAGTGATAAATTCTGTTTTAGTGATTCTAATTTCAGTTTTGCCTAAATCCTAACGTTGCCTGAGTTAGTCAAACTAAGGATTCTAAATTTGTCGAGATAAATTCGGAATTTGTCTGAATTTTAACTTTTGCTTGTAACATAAACATAATTTTAATGAATAGAAGACATTCGAAACAGTGAGGGTCTCTGTTGACAGATCGAAAGAAAGATATTTTACTGCATATGTGTACCCTTTTTTGTCGTGTTGAAAGAGAAAAATAAGAGTAAAAATAAGGAACGGAGTAATTTTTGTTTCTTATACCATGCGAAAAACCGAACAAGGTGAACTGAGAAAAGAAAATTTTGTTATCAATCTGATTAGTTTATGTACGAACGCACACACTTGAGAACTCCGAATTCGTTTTCTTTTCAAGACTGAAAGGTAATATCATGCACACATAATTTTAAGTTTTGCTCTTCACGGTAGGGACATACAGATAGACTTCTTTTGTTTTTCACATAGAGTTGAACTTTTGAAGTTTCTGCTAAATTATTAACTTAGTCAGATTGTTAAAGTAATTCATTGCCATCGTGGTCGCTTAAAGAGAAACCCAAGGAGAAAAGCCACTTTTAAGTGAAAACTTTTTTTAACAAAGGTACTGTTAACTGAAAAACCAAGTGAAAAAAGTGAGACTAATGTAACTTAAAAGTTAGAAAAGTCGCTTAATGTGTAAAAAATGGGAATCCTATGAAAAGTGACTTTTTTGCATGTGACTTGAGAAACCACAATTCACTGATCTACATACTTTTTAGAACAATAATTAGCTAACGCTCAACTTTATTCGTCTAGATTAATTACAAATGCCCAAGGTAAGTGTTCTTTTTGTATCTTTGCAAAAATATTCTGACAATAACAGCATAAAAACAAACGAAAAATAATTATTTTAAGATATTTCAAAGACTTTTAGTATTTCAATGGCTGGTAACAATTTCGTTTTCCACTAAAACATTTTTAAGTGTTGTTTGCTTTAACTCAGCAGTTTTCGTTTTTTTCTTCCTCTGCTTCGTTATTCAGTTCCATGTCTATTTTGCCGCCTTTATCACGCTCAAAAACTATTGTTTTTAGATCAAAAGTATAACCAGGAACTGTTTTCAACGCTAATTCTTCATCATCCGTCCCTAATTATCGATTTTTTGAAATGGCACTTTTAACGTCCTTTTCACGCTGTAGCAGTTAGACGAACACACAAAATTCATTGTTGATTAACAGACAGCTTAATTGAAGAACCAGGACTATTTTCCTCGATCCATTATTCTGCAGCGTCTAACGAGGGAAGGTCTTCAGATGCCCAACTCGGCTTTTAGTGATATTATGCCAGTTAACCGAGGAAAGTGAACTGACAAAACCCTAAAAGGATTTGGGTGCATATTACTTTTTTCAGAAGTGATGAATTTTTTGTTCTAAAGGAACACTGTGTGCAGGTAACAGTAAACGTTTTGTAATCCAGTCAAAAACAAAGAATTAAGAGTTAAAACTTTCTTTTGTACTAATAAAATTTTCTTCTGTATGCTAATAGTCTGCTAATATTACAGAAAATTTGAGCGTTATATCTTTTTAAATTCAGCAGTTATGTGTGCTTTCCTGTTTGTGAGACAAAGGGAAGGTAGAGAGCCAGCTGTCCTACGACAAGATTAGAAAGTCGACTTATTTTCAGAAAGATAATGTTCTTCTATGGGATATTTTCATATTATCATATCAGCTAATTCATTCGCCTATCAAACATTCTGCTTTAGCTTTAATCGTATCAAACACTGTAGTATATGTTCACTATGAATGATAGCACGTGACGATTAATAGTAGTATCAAAGGAGAACGATAGAGTTGTTCTGGCTGTTTTAGGATATTTTCTTATTTTGGGACAACACTGTTCTGCAAAAATGCACGCAATATCATCTCTAATAAAAAGAATTGTTATCACTGAAAATTGTGCGGTTTGGAAGAACATTGTTTTCCTTACAGAAAAAAACTCAATAACTGGTGAATTTAGAAAGATATAACTCAAATTCTCGGTAATATTAGCAGACTATTAGCACAGTAGAAAATTCTATTAGAAATTCTATTAGTGCAGAAGAAAGTTTTAGTCTTTAACTCTTTGTTTTGACTGGGTTACAAAACTTTTACTGTTACCTGCACACAGTGTCACTTTCGAACAAAAAAAATTCATAACTTCTGAACGAAGTAATATGGACCCAAATTCTTTCAGGATTTTTATCAGCTGGCATAATGAGAGTGGATTTAGAAACAAAAGTACTCGTCGTAAACTGTACTTTGCTTTACTTCTAGAAATTTCTATTATGAGGTAGCATGACTGTCCGTAGTTTGATTTCAAAACCAACTCTGAAAATCTTTAAAAGCCAAGAATTTTCTCAAGGCACTGTGACAATTCTTTAAATTCTCAATACTAGTCAAAATCAGTTCTCTACCGATGCAAGCCATTTCTTCCTGGTAGACTCTTTACTTTAAAAAATAATTTCAAAGAGCCTACGATATTTTTAGGTGTACAGTTTAGCTTGACCTATTGATTAACCGCTCAATTTAGCTTTGATCTGAGCGAGTTTAAGCAGCTGATTAATTTACACATGAACCTTTCTCCGCCTTATCTATTTCATCCTTAAAATACGCTTAATGATACGGCTGATCGATCTGTAGTCGCTGGTTTTCACGGTTTTTTGACTGTTCGAGTAACCTAGTAGCCAGCCCTCTGTTAATAGCGAAAAACAAATATCCTAACCGTTTGATTCTATGTTAGATTCAAGTTGCCTAACTTAACAATTCATATCTAGCTCATTTTTTATTTGAATTATATTTAGGACAAAAAGGTTAAAAAATTAAGTCAAAAGCAACGGTTGGGTAAAATGAATAACATTTTAGTTTAAAAACAAATTTCTTCTACTTTATTTGTGATTTAGAATTGAGACAAGTATTTGATTTATTCGATATTGATCGATCAGGTGAAATATCAATCGAAGAATTCAAACAAGCACTATGGGCATCAATATCATCCATTAAAGATATATTCATTTCTAGCAGCTTAAATATGTTATTCGATTTATTTGGACGTCTTTAAAGCATCTTTCTATTGAATATAAAACTGAGCGAAGAAGAAATACAACGAATATTTAAAGAAATCGACACTGATAGTTAGATTCTGTCACTATTTCTAAAACTGAATATAATAAATTAAAATTTTGTTCTACTTTTTAGGAAATGGAAAAACTGATTTTGAAGAGTTTGTTGAAATCATTGCAGATGTATACTTTCGAAAATTTTCTAAAGCAGATATATTAGAAACATTTAAAAGATTTGATCATGATAATAACGGTTTTATTACTGCAAATGAATTACAAACTATATTAAGCAGATTTGGACAAAAGTTTTCAAATAATGAGGTAAACAAATCTAAAAAAATAAAAAGTCACATAAACTATTTGTTATTCTCACAATCTGATCATCTTCACGGCAAAGAAAAAGCGTCCAAATGTAGACATTTTTTAGTGAACACTTTTTCAACTGATATTGCTAAACTTTTTCGATGAGCGTATTTCTTTTTTACAGACGCTTTTCTTTCTGCTTTTTCGCATTGTTTTTAGCAATTAAGGTTTGAAATCTTTTGTTGCTCACTTAAAAATTGTGTATGAAAGAAAAAGAATTACATGTTAGAAAACTAATTAGAGCATAAGAGACAAACATTACATTTTTATCTGAGTCAGCCGTATTAATATACTTTTACTGTTTCTATTATCCATTTCAAATTGAAAAACAGGTGGCTATTTTTAGAATAATTCGAAAATGAAATGAGATGAAGTCATGTGATTCTTACCATTTGAAAGCAGACACCTGAGAATATCTTTTCATAAGCAGAAACATTTTGACAGAACCTTTCAAAAACCGGTTTTCGAGAAGATCTTTGGAAAAGTATTTTATAAATCTCAAAATTAAAATAGAAAAATATTGATTTCTTTTTTCATGGTTAGATAGTCCAAAGCGGCAACATTTTCTTTTTCTTCAGAAATCTAGTGAAAATCTATATTGGATGAAATATCGCATTTTTGCCTATCAAAAATTAGAAAATTCATAAGTTAGTCAAACATCAACACATAAAGACGTACTAGATTTTATCTGTGCATAGAACTAGTAGAAAATTTTCTCTTACTTCTGACGTTTCTAGAAGACCATGTCAAAAAACCAAAGTATTCTCAACTACTTTTTAGAAGCTCTGTTGAATTACATTATATAGTGTAGATGAAATCTAGTACACCTTGATATTGTGATGTAGTTTGCATCAATTTTGACTTAGTTATGAATTTTCTAATTTTCTGTGAGAATAGGCACAAATGGGACATTTCATCTAACGTAGGTTCGCACTAGGTTCCTGAGCTTTTTCAAAAAGCACAAGACTCAGTAAGGTCGATAATCTCCGTCTCCATTCAGTTTCGCGATTACTACATCTAAGAAAATATTGATCCTTGAAATTTGAGGAAATTTGATGCCGTTCCTAAACCATGAAAGATTGAGATGCGGTTTAAGTTTCATTCTCAACAACACAAAGAAACTTTTGGCTTATGGAAAGATACTCTCAGGTGTGGGCTTTTAAATGTTGAAAATCAAATCACTTCATCCCATTTCATTTTCGATTTATTTGAAAAATAACCATCTGTAATTTGAAATGGGTAGTAGTTTACAGAGACGGGTACGAGACACATGTTCTGTTTCAGTAGCATGCCAACATTTTTTACCGATAGCATAAACGAACGCTAAAAGTATGAAAGCGACGTTATTCGATGCAGAAATATTCGCTTTACACTTCTGTTCACTTAGTTGCTACAGTGAATGACAGTAGAAAAATTTATAGCCTCCACTAGGTCAGGGAGAAATCCCCGTAAGACGGGGCGGAGAATTTCTACTAGATAAACTACTAGTTTATCACATTTGGATGTTCTCTCACCTAGAAAAATAATAAATGATAAAGTTTAGCATAAAATCAAATAAAATGAATACGTCAAACATTTTGATACATTAATGCAAGTAGTTTTGTTCGTTTCTCTTTGGTCGGATGTGTAGTGTTTTGTTTTGTATGTTTTTTTTTTGGTATAATTTTTTGAAGGTATGTTTTAGGAAACGGATAATTGGACGCTATTTTTTGCCGTGTTTTAGCTAGCATTTATAGTTATATTATAAATATTTGAGTAGATTCAACGGATGATTGCTGAAGTCGATCATGATGGAAATGGAAAAATTTCAATAGATGGTTCGTTAAATTTGACGTCTTTCTTAGGTGAAATGTAAATTATTTATATACTTTCAGAATTTGCTGATTTGATAGAAAACGAATATTGATTGGATTTTGACGATCAAAAACACTTCAAAAACAGTTTTTGAACGGTTGTATATATTTCTGGTTATAAAAAGTAGCTAGTGGACAATTCTTTTCCCTATTTCTTTGTGTAAATACGTTGTATCTATTTCAATTAAAAATATTCATGAATATATTTACTGTTAAAGAGGATTTGAACAATTGAAAATAAATATTTTCCTATGTAAGCGAATATTTACCATTTTCACGAAGACTGGTAATGATGATAATTGACTCATGACACTATTGAATAATAGTAAAGGTAGCCTTCGTCTGTTTGTTCTACATGATTTTGAAGGACATCTGAAAGAAGATCGATCGACAGCTGCATTGTTTCCAGTTAACAGACAAAAGTATAACCCACTATTTTGTAAAAAAAAACAATCTAAAAAGGTTCTTTCTCGAATGAAAATTGTTTAGAAGTTCACTAGAAAATGGATTTGCATCATGACCAAGCTCACTTAGAAATAATTTGGTATGTTTTATACAAATACATAGTTCAGAATGTCCTCTGCTTACGAGGAATGATCCCCAACTGATAAATCGCTTTAGACATGAAAGGTGGTGGACCACAGGTAATCGATGGTCCTGAATCCGAATCTCACCTTGGTTTGTGCCGCTAGGCCTTGCAAGTATTGGTTTTCCAGAAAACTAGGGAATAACAGAGAAAAGAGTTTTTTTTAAATCCTTTTTTTGACAAGTCCACCTGATAAAGAACGTGAAGAAATTTCACTCGTACACGCTCCAGCCAACGATCTCTCTGGATGGTAAACTTGTCGGGCCGATTCTCTTGTGTCTTCAAGAGCCAACCGGCAAAATAGGTGAAATAGCGAAAAAACATTTATTTGAACCTAAAA